>JASDQU010418346.1:0-10265 GCA_032191745.1 Picea mariana
ACCCACATTTTCATCTTTTCATTGTAAGGAGAGCAAGCTTTGAGGGCCTCAAGAGCCTTCCATTGGAGAAAGAAGGGACCCAAGTCCCCTTTCTTCTTTGTGCCTTTGGATTTCATCAACAGATCATCTTATACATTGGTGATATTGGTCCATTTGTCTCTATTTTTCATTTTCCCATATGCTTTTAGTTTTTATTTGTTTTAGTTTAATTTTTGTTTATAACTTTGTTGTTTTTCTTTCTAACCTTTTACCTTACAACTGTCATGCCTAGCAGAGCCCAACTGGGCATGTAAGCACTCTTAATTTGCTCACCTAGTGACGAATTGGGAGCAAACACTTGTGATGGGAGAAAGAGGCAGGCTTATTACATGCTCTGGACCTCAGTAGATCCTATTCATCCTGTGCATTCTCTGGACCATCTTGATCCTAGGTAAATCATCGGGCTTTTTTATGGCTGGGAGGTCTTTTACCATTACGTCTACACCTGTGGTTGGTTCCACATATTTAAATTTCCTCATTTCCCCCACCCATCCTATAAATAGATTTTTCATTACTATACGTAATTATGAATCACATTTATGAGCATTTTAGGTATTAAGCACCCCGGGCCCTTGTCTAATAAACTGGAAAGGATGCTCTCTTTGCTTCCTACGCCTTTGCATTTTGTGTCCATGCCCTTCCTCCTATGCCTTTCCTATTGTTGCTCCTACTTCTGACTCTGTCTTCGCTACTTTTTATAGGGCTCTCTCCCCTGCTCCTGGTTCCATCCCATCAACATCTAGCTCTGGATCTAGGGGTGGAGGTAGTTCCATATCGAGATTGAGCCTTTGTTTTTGTATGATTTAGAAACAACAAGCACTTCTTACCATCTTTGCACAACCCCAGCCAACAACATTGGTTGGTTCAGTGCTTCCTGAATCAACAAGCATTCAGGCCATACAGACATAAGTGGTTTTTCCACCCATCATACCCTTATTTATCCCCTACCCCAGTGGGACCACAACTCTTCCATAGGTTGTTTGGTTGAGCAAATGGATGGTACTCATTGCCCCTGCCCGCCTCCTTTTCTATATAATACCCGCCTCCTTTTCTATATAATAATAGTGTCGCAAGGTCCCTGTTCAATAGCGAGTTGTTAGAGCAAGTGCTTATAGATACAGATTGGTAGGCGCAAGCAGTAGTTTCATTCAGTCCCAGTAAGGGTTGAAGGTGGCTCTTCTCACGGATCAAGTCGCATCACCTCATTTCACATCGCCTCATGTCGTATCGCCTCTTATCACGGATAGAGTCTTATCCTCCTCATGGATCAAGTCGACTTAGCCTTCTCACGGTTACATTCAACTTAGCCTTCTCACGATTACATTCAACTTAGCCTTCTCACGGATAAAGGTATATAGCTTCTAACGGATAAAGGTTGCAGCCTCATTTCACCTTCGCCTCATTTATAAGGCTTCAAGCAGCCTTCGTTTCAAGTAGCCTTCGTTTCAAGTAGCCTCAATTTGCCTTTACATCCCCTCCTCGCATTGCCTCAAGTAAGTGGTGACCCCGCCTTCATGCTATTTATTACGTTACTTGGTTTTTTCTGTGCATAGACATCAAGCTCTAGCTTGGTCGAAGACTCCATCTGCGCACTCTGATTATCATCCTGGCGTCAGTTATTGTATATTTAGTATATAAGAGTAGGAACACCCTATGGATTATATTATGTAATGTGAGTATGGGATTTTAGCTCTATGGAGTTCATCATGATATGTGAGTAGGGTTGTTCACCTATGGGGTATCTATCATGGCTAGGTTTCTGAAGCGCTTAACTCCAATCAATGCAATCCGCTAGGGTTGCAATTAGTGCCTAGTCAAGCAAAGATGCTATCAGCGCCAGGCTAGCCCCAAATCCCGAAGCCCAGGTCATAAGTTGAGCGTTAGACCTACCTCCATGGACCCTTTGACCCTCCACTTAGAGGTGCTCACCAGAAAAAGGTAATCTGGTGGGGCATCTCGAGGCCCCTCACTTGCTAGCATATCAAGTCCAAGGAGGCTAAGACACCGAGTATGCCTCTTTAGGAGCATGAAGCTAGGGTGGGTGCTTACCTTGGTTAAGAGGCTCTCAATGTAAGGCTAGGCGCCAATCTGGGCTTCTGTTCTTGTAGTGATAGGATGCTACACTCATCCCTAGTATTCGAGGTATTCGAGTAGTCTCAAGTCACCTTCCCTTGATTGTATCCTTGTTGACCAATGAAGCGCTCAGCGCCTTGCTAGGCCCTAATCCCGACGCCCAGGCCTACCTCCATGGACCCTTTGACACTCGACTCGCTTGAGTCTGACTAGCTTGAGCCGAGTATGAGGTGCTCATCTTAGAAAGGTAATCCGGTGGGGAATCTCGATGCCCCTCGCTTGCTAGAAATCCAAGTCGAGGACAGCTATCTTAATGAGTACGCCCTCTTTAGGAGGCATGGAGCTAGGGGTGGTTCTTAGCTTGGTTAAGATTCTCTCAGCGCAAGTCTAGGAGCCAATCAGGGGCTTCACTTCCTACCAGTATAAGAGTCATGGGGAAGGAACGCTCATCCCTACCAGTATAAGAGTCATGGCATGGTACGCTCGTTCCTACCAGTATATTGGTCTTGATAGATTGAATGGATGCCTTGCAAGTGCATATTTCTTATGGTAGAGAATCTATTAGGTCTTCTCCAGTATATACATATAATATATGAATTATTTTCACTCTCTATCTTTAATATGACCTACCAGTACATTGGTTCCATGCTTTCTGGATAGGTGTAAGGCTAGCTCCTAAGGGGGCGAACCCTTTCCATTACATCCACAAGACACCGTTTAGAGAGGACTTCATTCCTCAGCAGAAACCTAAAGCTTAACCCNACCCCTGCCCGTGTATGGCATCAACCTCAGGGAGCGACTATCCTTTTACATGGATGTTTATTTCTTTCCTAATCCTATTAGCTAATAATTGTTGGAACTGAATAAGCCAGTGCTCTAGCCTATCCCCTGTGGTTAGAAGGAATATGCATTAAGATATAGTGGTACCACATCCACCTACCTAGAGGTATAGTATGAAATATATGGCTATAGTACCCGAAATAAAATATACCACCATATAGGCATATGTAGGGATAACTAATTTATACCTATTATAGTTGTAATAGATCGGTATGCCTTATTAGGATCTTATTATATGGTCTGTTAGTTTACCTTATCTTACCGGTTGGATTATTAAACCATAGATGATATTTTCTAGTATATTAACCTATTAGGATCACTCGGGGATAACTACCTTAGTATATACACTTCTAATTTATCGATATATAGGATATGTTGGTATACCCTATTGTCTACTCCATATGGTATACTGGTTATATACCTATCCTCGAATGGGCCTATAGTCTGTTTCCCTGATACCTATCCTACTACTATATGTTACTATACCTAAATTTGAGAATGTGAGCTATATATAATTTGTTTTCACATATATATATTACTACCTTGCTATATATATATAATAATAATATCCTCTATAAAAAGTAACTATGTCCAGCAACAGACATCGGTCCATAAAACCTATATAAAAAAGAGATCAATAGGACCTAATACGGCCAACATATCCCTAATAGTGAGCTTAGGTATATTTAGGTATTATCTTATTAGGGTTCCATACCAACTTAGCCTCCCTTTCTATTCAAACGGTTTATGATGTCCATCAATCCGGAGTAGCGGTATCCGGATTACCTATGGGCAACTAGTAGGGATATAGTAATATAGCTGACCCCAAATAGTATACTGGAACATAGTCTAAGGTACATCGTCACTATTGGAATGGAAACTAAAGATATATCATAATTAGGGAACAGATGGATATAGCTTATATTACCTGCTAGTGATGCTTGATACCTATGGGTTATCCGGAAAGGAAGCTTAATAACCCTATGTAAATTACTTTGGATAATATGTATTGGTATCAGGGGCATAAGGTATTAATATATAGAGTCATAATAAGCTAGAATATACAAAAAACACTACTAGCTATTCGTATATTACTAGGATATATAACATATGCAGACCACATCTAAGCACTAACCTTCCAGATTGATAGAATAGAAAATTCTCCATATATCTAACCTAGTGATGATAGAGTCTAGGTCATATACCCGTGATTATCTACGACCTACTATATATATTTCCTCCTATTATCTCTTATATGCCCTCACTTATATATCCGGGTATTGCCCATATAATAACCAAGTATTGAAAGCAATATATCCTATGTGTGAAGAGTGATCCATATGCCTATAGGGACCATACGAAGATATCACTATTAACATAATATAGGTATGGGACTATAGATGGGGGTTCAAATCACCCAGAAATTGAGATTCAGTTAAAACAACATACATTTGGCTTTACTGGTGAATCTCAGCCCCATAAATGGAATTCTCTAGAGATAACATGATGTTGTTATCCGAGTTCATTTTCTCAGGAGTGTAGCTACTACAAGTGTAAGTTAAGTGAAGAAAAAGTAAAGTGTCTGCAGTGTAAATTCCACAGCAATAACTAGTAGTCATAGTGGGTAGGTTATTGCCTGATGTTTCTCTCTGATGGGAAATATAAATTGCTGCTGTGATGGGACAGTAGTGAGATGGGACAAGAAGATGGTATGGATGGGACACTGTAATGGGACAAATATCGGTGGTACGGGCAGTTAAATTGTTGAGTAGGGCAGTTGACAACACCTTCCATTAGTAGTTATTCCAAGTAAAAGAGCAAGATCAATAGGGCATAAAGTGTTTGCTACATCTGTGACCATCGACGTGATTATCCGCAATAGTAACTAGTAGTCATAGGTGGTAGGTTTTACCCTGATGTTCCTCTAATGAATGAGATCTCAAATGCCTCGCACCATGGGTGTTGTGTCAAAATCATATTCTGGTTATTCTGTGACTAGCTTCTAAGATTTAATGATAGATGGTTTCCTACTCTTGATGGATGGGTTGAAATGATTCGATGATTGATGGGATTCTGTTGTGATCAAAGAAGAGTAGAATGAAATACAAGAGCTATAGTTCAAGAATAGAGTTAGTGGAATTTAGTATTAGAGAAGCTAGTTAGAGTATTATGATTGAAGTATAGGATTCTAAAGAATAAGTTTCTATAATAGTTTTAGTTCCGCACAGTAGTTATAGATTCCTGATAGAGTTAAAGATTTACTAATGGAGGAATAGATGACTTATTCTAAGGGGTAGTTCTGTCAAGTTAGGCATGTGTAGTGATTCCTTCTCTAGGTAAGTGTATCTCGGTGATAGAAAGGTGAGGTTGAGTAATAACAGCCCTAATTCATTTGTTCAGTAAGTGTAAGCTAAGGTGTTCTATCGTGAGCTGGTGTTATCATGGATTTTGATGCTGGATAAGTGTATCAGTTTGTCCTGTATTGGTTTAATGGTTGTTTCATGATAGAATGAGAAGGAAGAGATTCCAAGTAGTAATCCTGTTTTAAGTAAGGAGTGACTAAGGATTCTATAGTGAGTAGAGGAGTAAAGTCTAGTTATAGGAGTTCTTGAAGAGTTGAAATCCTACTATGACTGATACTAAGAGGAGAAAAAGGATATGAATCCTCCTAATATTGATAAGATACCAAAAGTCTAAGTTGAGTATAAGATTCCAACTAGTCTAGTATAATCTAATTCCTACTGGAGTCTAACTAAGCGTATGAGAGAAGTAATCTAATTCCAAGTAAAGTATAAGTATAGTATAAAGAGTCAAAGTGTTTGTCCTAAGTAAGAGTATCTCTACTGAGTAAAGTATTTCTTAAATTAAGAAGTAGTTTACTAACGAGAATAGAGGAGTAATTACTAACATATAGTGTTGTAAAGCTTGATAGAGAGTATTAGTGCTGAGTGATCTATTTCTTATGGAGTAGGGGAGGTTTTCTTCCTTTAAACATGGCCGTAGAATGCGTTTTTTAAAAACCTTAGAGTGGGTAGGGATGGGACCAACCCTTGGGACTTACTAGGCGTGGTACGAACTAGTAGAAGGTGGGTAGAATGGGTTACGAGTGTTTGGTGGGACAACCTTAAAGAACTTTCTGTCTCCTGCCTCCCTGGTACCCTGAACCCTGCCTCCCGACTGACTACCTATACGCTTTCTTACCCGCCTTGAGGTCTAAGCCCTACTGCCATGTACTAAGCCCTCCCGACTACCTACCTCTAACTCCAGCCAAAGGAAGCTACCTGGTGTACTGAGCCCTTCCGACTACCCGAAGGCAAGGTTTCTGTTTCGATTCATGAGGCAAGGCCCTCTGTCCCACCTAAGCCTTGAACTGGTAATTGTTAGAGTGCGAACCTGGCCTTGATAATAAAGCGTAATTACATATATAATACAGCTAAGTCTGCTAAAGCATTATTATGTATATAATAATGACATCATGTAAGTAAGTGATAACCTAACCTTACCTGAAAGTGATTTGAGGTACGCTAAAGAAAGAAGGGGGAGAGGGGTTGCTGGGGTTAGGGGGAAGTAGCTTGGGGTAAAGGAGAGGGGGCCTTTTGGGGAAAAAATCCAGTAGTTAAGGGGGGGGAGGAATGTAGTCGCGAAGAACCAAAGGGACAGGGGAAGAAATGGGCCAAGGAAATCAAAGTCCTGAGTGATTGATCGATTGATGGGAATTTGGTGCGGTGTGAAGCAGGTTCAATGCCTACTGTATCGGAAAGAATGCATCAGATGGATGCCCAGGCATTGAGAGGGAAGGTTATCACTTACCTTCATGCTCAGGTAAAGAGGGGTTATACCTTACCTCTCATTTGAACCCGGTAAGTAAAGCATGGATTTCCTTAGCATCAGAGGGAAGGGGTTACCTGACCTGAGCATCAGTCAGAGGGGCCTACCCTAAGCATTAGAAAGGTTGGTCCGACTTACCCCATCAGTAGTGAGACGAGAATAGCAGTGGAAATAGCAGTAGCGGGAACAGGAAGGGGGGATAGACCAGGCAGGCCAAGCCCCCTCTAGCTATCCCCCATAGATAAGGGAAGGAAAGGAAAAGAAAGGAGGAAAGGAAAGGGAAAGAGAATAGAAATCCAAAGAAAGAGATATCCATAGATATAGATAAGGGAGGGAAGGAATAACCCAGAGATAAGGGAAGGATAGGATAAGGGAAGGAAGGAGAGGAATCTGAAATAAAGATCTATAAGGGGCAAGACCACCAGATCTATGAAGCGAAGCTCCAGACATCTCCTTATGAATTAAAGGTCCTGGAAAGCCTTAGATAAGGAAGGTAGGTCCTTAGATATCTCCTTATTAATGAAAGCCTTAGATGAGCTTAGATAAGGTCCTGATCTCCTTTCTTCCTGCTGAGAGAAGGTCTTGGAATTGCCTGAGAAAGTAAGTAAGTAGGGAGCAGGCGAAAGAAAGTCACCTTGGTTGAGAAAGGAAGTCAGGAGCTATTTAGTTTGTTTAGTAAGGCCCCACCTCTCCAATTCCAATTCCTAAAGTAGTTCCATATTGAGATTAAGTTGGTCGGGTTCCAAGGGTGATTGCAGTTGACCGAGTTGAAGTGGAAGCATCCGTTTAAGCACCTGTAGTTTCAATAGCATTTGACCGAGTGCTAGTTGTTTCAAATCCAATTCCAGGTGCATATCTAGTTTTGGAAGTAGGGGTGGAAGTAGTTCCAAAGCCAGATTCAGTTGATCGAGTAGCTAAGGTGAAGGGCTTGCTAAAGGATTGTGAGCTTACTTGAGATCCTTTCACCATTCTAAATGGGAGTAAATAATGGAGCGTCTACGGCCTTTTTTTCTTTACCGTCTCACGAAGGATCGGCATCTACTGTGAATGGTAAGGTCTAGAGGAGGGGAGCTATCTGTCAAATAAGGTTACTTGTACATCGACAAGTCATGAGGAGAGGTGACTCCCATTCGAGGAAGGAAAGTATATATCCACCCACCAATTCGAGGAAGGAAAGTGTCTATCCACCCACCCTTTCGGCTGTCAAATCCATCTATCCATTGTCCTACCCTAGCCTTTCAATATCCTTTTCTCTTTCACTTGCCCTTCTCTTTCTAATCCATCTATTCTTTCCTTTGCCAGTTGAAAGTACACCTTATCGCCAGGGTGTGGTGCTTCGTGTGGTGTTACACCGGATATTAAATAAATCTATCTACTACCCTGCTGCTTTGGTTGCTTACTTGTTGATGAGGAGTTACTTACTCGATGAGGAATTGCTTACTCATATAGAGTGCCAACTGTCTTGTTAAACTAGCCCAACCGGTTCATTGAGGAACTAACTTGCCCCAACTTCCCTTAACTGACCGTATAAATGAACTTACCGTAATTTCCCTTAACTGACCATATTAATTCACTACTGGTAGGTGTCAATTACAATTAGGAGGTTACAATTACTTTTCTTTCTTGATGGCGGATCATATAGAATATCTTGGGCAGTTAGTATTTATTACTCCTTTATTTCTAAGGTAAGTGCTAGAATGACTCATTTCCGAATGAGGTAAGTATTAGAGCAACTCCCTATAAGAATTGGGATTACTCCTTGATTGATGAGGGCAGAATTGGTTGAAATGGAGAAAATCACCCAACTGTATGGATTAGGTAGTGACTCTCGGGGGGGATGTTTGTTGAGCGGAGCGAGCCCACCGAGAAGCCCTCTTGGATTGAATAAGTGCGTTAACCTATATAATAGGGGTAGTTACTGAATAAGGAGGAGAGCCAGTCACAATCCCACCAACTCTTACTGAGACCGAATTATAACAAATTATACCTACTTTTACCTACCCAATCCATCTAGGCTAATTCATTCGAGGTGGGGATGTTTGTTGAGCATAGCGAGCCCACCGAGAAGCCCTATTGGATTGGAGGAGAACCACTTATCTAATTTTAAGGGGAGAGCAACACATATAATAGGGTTACAGAATCAGGAAAGACAGTAGGAAAGAACAACCGAATACCCTAATTCCCAACTGCCCTTAACTGCTTGGGTTGGGTTGGTTTGGGTTGGGTTGGGAAGGAGATCTATAGTCCCACACCTACCTATAATCCCACCCACCATCTATAGCTTGGAGGGAGATCCACACATAGTTCCGGCACCTTACCCCTTATCATAGTAACTGATTCGAATGCTGATTCGAATGAGGAATGTACTGAACTAGCTGTGGAAACAAAGAGGCCTCAGCCATCCACATTGTCCAAGTGGGAAATATACATACATCGTATTAGCCAAGGTTGGGAAATCTAGGTTGGGTTAGGGAGATTCTTCACAGCTTCGAAGAGATAAAAAGGATTTAAAAATAAATAATTATATATGTGTTAACCACTTGTCCCTTCGATAAAGAACGTCTATATAAAAGGACTTGAATGGAATCTATAGTTAATGTGTCCCTTGTCTCCCTGAATCCTTCTGACTTGTTATTTGTTGGAGCATTGGGTGTCCTTGTCATACAACTCCTAACAGGATAAAGCACAGAATAAAGATGGCGGGCAGACGCTGCAATTGCTTCGGAGCAATAGCGAAGTTGCTAGCTCGCAATGGCCCAGCCAGCCAGGAAATGTCTTTGGAAAAGAAAGAATTCTAAGAGGAAATATTGATAAGGGGATGGGGATGGATAGGGAGTAAGGCCAAAACCTCTATGCCGGTGAAGGAGAGAGCTGATTCGTCGGGCTGGAACGAGATGGAGGGGAGGTTAGGGAAGCCGACACCATTAGAGGTGGATAGTGGGCTCCAAACCACAACTGAAGTCAACGCCCGATAATGCTGGTAATAGAACCAGCTATGAAAATTGAACGTTAAAGGTTGTCGATAGGGAATAATCCATTCATTGAGAAGGTGCTTCCGCATGCAAACATCCATAATTACCTCTCTCATAAAAGAACCCTGAATGAGTGTGCAAAGTGAGCTTTATCCCAGGGACTTGTAACTGTAACTCGAGTTGCCATACTATAGATTGATTTATCTCCTCGACGGAGCGGATTGAGCTGAGGTTCACCTCATAAGACATTGGCTGAAAGATTTCCCTTCTACAGCTGAGATATTGAAGCAACTAGACTGGATGGGTATCATCTATTCCACTGAATGAAATCTAGAGAGGAGAGGATATTGATTCATGTTCCTTGCCCTACGACTGCGATGAAGAACAACACCCACCTTTCCACCCCACCCCTTTCTACAGAATAATTTCATGATTCGCTTATAATATAATAATAGTAGGGGGATCGGTCCTTTCCTAATAGAGGTGAATAGCTGAAATCAACTCCTACCCACC
>JASDQU010418348.1:0-10240 GCA_032191745.1 Picea mariana
AGCAGGGGAAACCACATTGTCACTAAGATCACTCCTCATGATCCGTTATATTCCCGTCCTTTCCAATGCGAAAAAGAAATACTGGAAGAGCTACATCACCCGGACTCTCCCTGGGAAGCACTACATCATCGTGCACTCTTCCTTCCACAGGAAGCCCTCATGCCTCCTAGCCACAACCCCATTTACATGGTCGAAACCAAAGATTTTATCCCATCAGGGACTATCGATTGGTTCAACAATCCTATTCCTGCACCTGGTGCTTTTGAAGAAGGTAATCTGGCTAACATTTCCCCCACCATCAAAATCGACATTTCCATTAAACTGGGCATCGTCGAAGAAATCATTATTGGAGTTGCTTGCACTCCTCAGGAAATTGCCGCATAGAAAGCCCTCTTCTAGGAATTTAGGGATATCTTCGCCTGGTCATACACATAGATTCCTGGCCTCGACCCCTCTATCATTGAACATCGCATCGACACCTGGCCCGACATCACACCAGTTTGCCAGAAACAACGACCGCTACACCCATCCAAGGCCGCGGCTATCAAAGCCGAAATAGACAAATTGCGTACGGCCGGATTCATTTACCCCATCGCTTATACTTCATGGGTTTCCAACCTTGTACCCGTCAACAAAAAATAGGGATCTATCTACGTTTGCACCGACTTTCACGATCTCAATAACGCATGTCCCAAGGACAACTTCCCAACGCCTTTCATCGATCAGATTATCGACAATTGCGCCGGCCACAAGGCTCTCTCCTTCATGGATGGATTCTCTGGCTATAACCAAATTCAAATCCACCCAGCCGATCAGTACAAAACCGCATTCATTACCCCATGGGGTACATTTGCATATAGTTTCATGCCCTTCGGCCTCAAAAACGCCGGTGCAACTTTCCAGTGGTCCATGACATATATCTTTCATGATCTGGCTACCATCATCCTCGCTTACTTGGACAACCTCACCGCTCGATCCAAGAAGCGCACCCAACACCTCGATGATTTACGAATCATCTTTCAACGGTGTCGTCAATATAACATCCGCTTGAACCCTCTCAAGTGTGTATTTTGTGTCACCGCAGGGCGCCTCCTCGGTTTTATTGTTTCACAAAGCGGTATCACCGTGGACCCCCTCAAAGTCCAAGCCTTTTGCCAAACTTCCACTCACAATTATGGGAGCCCACGACGTCCATTTTTCGAACCGTCTTCAGCCACGGGATCAGCGTCCCGCCACCTACATCATGGATTTCCTTGGGACACTTTTTACCCTAAGCCCCCGGGGCACCCTTTTTTCACATCATGGCTAGGTACGCACGCGCATTGTCACATTTATCTAATACATGTTTATATTTGTTATTATCTTCAGATATTGTTCACTTTGGGTATTTGGTTGTTCTGTGTGCAGGTACTTGGTCATCATCTCTCCACATCATTCCTTCAGGTATATACTCATCACTGGCATGTAGTCTCTCCCGCTGTATTGCATTTACATTTCCAGTCACACCCTTTGATATTGGCCTTTAGGACACCCATTTCCGGCTCTGCAGTACTCACACCTCCATTTGCATTTTTTCGTACTCATACCCGGTAGTTTTCTTACCCACATGAGTCGTCTCATTCATAGCACCTTTTTGCACTTTTGACACTCATGCTGATCTTTATTACCCCTTAGGGATGGGAGTCCCGGTAGTCATTCATCATGTTGCGAATTAACCACATACTTCTTCTCCTCATTTTGATAGATTCCCATATGGACTCCCAACTCGTCACTTTATGGTTATGTTCTTTTTTACCTGCACCTCCACAGGATCATGAACCCGCCATTTCACCCACCATCAGTTTGCCCATCTGCGAACCTATCTTCATCTCACCTACCTCATATAGAAACTCGCCAATGGGGCCCCCAACCTTCACCAGTTTTCCCATAAATTTCTGCCCTCCCTGGGGCACTCATTTCAAACTGGGGCACCCGTTTCTATATTTTGTACATCTTTCCCACATTTATTCATTATTTCTTGTACAAACGCCTTTTATTTCCAGTCTTTTCTTTTGTCGTCACTGTTGGTGACCTACTTTCCTTTTGGGCCACACGCAACCCATGTCACCTTGGTTGGAGCATTACTTCTCATTTACCCCCGCCGACATCGTCTATATCTTCAGAATACTACTCAGGTCACTTACCTTTATCCTCTGAATTTTTTCACCTTGTCCTGCCTCTGGCACAACTTATCCCTGATCTTGTCGTCCCCCTGACACTCGATCTTGTCACACAGTTGCAGCCACGCCTTCTATCATGCACCCTCCAACCAAGGACAGTCTGGAGTCTTCCCACTTTTTGACTTCGTCCATGTACCTCTGCCACTTCCTCACCACAGTAGATTCTGTGAAGCCCTTTGCTTCTGGGAGTCGCGTCCTCCTTTTGTCGACATCAGCACACTTTTCCAAAAGGGAGACAGTATCTTGATTCTCATTTTCCACTTAATTAGAGATCTCGGACGGCACAGGGGGAAACACCATTGCTCCCTGATGTCGTTGACCCCCATAACATTCGNTTGCAGTTTTTTCTTATCAGTTGCCGAAGACCTCTGAACTTGGTCGGGCCACCAATGCCCACATCACTGTCGTTTTTTACTTCCGCGACCATTACCGTTGGTTTAGAGTATGTTCCTTTGCAGAATTGTCTTCTTCCTTTATCATTCTTCCCCCGAGGGCAATGCAGTTGTCTACATCAACATTTCAGACATTTTTTCTTCAGAGTTACATTACACGAGCATGGGGCATGCCTGCCTCGTTTTTACACACTTGTATATTGATACACACCTTGTGGAAAGTCGGGATCTACAGGTTCCTTTCTTCTCCAACAGATCGCTCTACGCGGTCCCATTCTTGCTCTCCCTTACAACACCATCCTCAGTAAAAGAAACATTGATGGATTTCGGCTATACGTTTTGCTCCTAACCTCATCCATCAGGGGGCATCTGTTATCACTGAAATTTCATCCACACGTGGCGACAAGAACTCCACATCGTCAAAACAGGACTGGAGTCATTCATGGCACAGGATTAATTCCACAGCATTGCAAAAGGGTAAAAAACTATACAAAATGACCAAAAATTTGAAGGGCGCTTTACAGCATCTGGGTGCGCGCGCGTATGCGCGTAACAGAAACGTACAAAGTGCATGTATGTGCACAAGGCGCGACTGTTGGGCGAAAAACCCACGCGCCTGCTAAACGACGCATTTATTGAAATTGGTCGGCCTCCCAACCACTAATGGATCAGCTCCCAAGTCGATTTGACACCAAATCCGAGCTCAATCCTCATGGTGGGCTAGTCAAAGACCTAATTGAGCCCTAAAGAGCCCCTTTTCACATTCAAAAGAGGTCACATAATAACCCAATGCTTGGCTATAAAAAGACATGAATGACCACCAGTTTCTGAAGGAATTATTTGTATTGTTATGCTGTTGAGATTGCAAAGGACTCATTCTTTGGCAATAAACATTGTAAGCTTCATTTCATAGAGCTATTCATCCCTCACTTGAGTGAATAAGCTTGGAGTTCTTTCACCCACATTTTCATCTTTTCATTGTAAGGAGAGCAAGCTTTGAGGGCCTCAAGAGCCTTCCATTGGAGAAAGAAGGGACCCAAGTCCCCTTTCTTCTTTGTTCCTTTGGATTTCATCAATAGATCAGCTTATACATTGGTGATATTGGTCCATTTGTCTCTATTTTTCATTTTCTCATATGCTTTTAGTTTTTAATTGTTTTAGTTTAATTTTTTTTTATAACTTTGTTGTTTTCCTTTCTAACCTTTTACCTTACAGCTGTCATGCCTAGAAGAGCCCAACTGGGCATGTAAGCACTCTTAATTTGCTCACTTAGTGACGAATTGGGTGCAAACACATTTGATATGGTATCTTAGTGCTTAGTGATGTGAATGAATGATAGATCTTATCTATTTCTATATGTTAAGTGCTTGGATGTATTAGATCTTGTTGAATACTGCGATGTTCTATAATTAGGGTTTGGATTTGTGATGTCAATAAGGGTTAAATTCTTAAGAATATTAACTGCTAAGTGATCTATTAAGGTATTGTAATCATATATATGTTTCCCATATAGGCTGCAGACATCTGAGTCCTGCAACCCCCCCTCCCTCTACCTCGGGTGAGACTTCATATGCTTCGCAGGTGTTGCTGAAAGGGCATGTATTTAGGGTTTTTTTGGTGCACTACTGAAGCATTGAACCCTAGGTCTACCCCTATGCCAACAACTACACATTTTTTTGTCGTCTTTACAGTGGCTACAATGCACTGACTAGGTATCATATACTCTAAGGGAAACATTGCTTCCTGTCCATACACCAACCTAAATGGTGTCTTCCCTCTTAGCTTATTTCATGTGGTCTATAAGCCCATAACACTGTTGGTACCTTTAAATCCCATTCATACCTATTCACACTACAAATCTTGGTTAAGGAATTCTCTAATATATTGTTAAATGCTTCCACTATTCCATTGGCCTAAGGATGATGCAGAGTTCTGTTTTGATGATGTATCTCAAATTATTCAAGCAATGCCTCTATAGTACTATTAATAAAATGAGTCCCCTGATCACTCATTAAAACTCTTGGGAATCCAAATATTGTGAATACTTGTTCAACAAAAAGTGTGTTGTAGTCTCTATGTTGCAATCCTTCACTTTTGTTGCCTCATCCCATTAGGTTAAATATTTTGTTGCTATGATGATATACCTTTCTCCTGATATTTTGGATGGTGGATTTATAAGTCCTACAAATTTTACTACCCACTTATCAAACACTTGCAAATTTACTTGAGGTTTTAATGGAATCTCATCCCTCATTGATGGATTTCCAACTCTCTGAAAGACATCACAATTCTAACAATACTCCTTTGCATCCTTGTGAACTATTGGAAACCATAATCCTATGCTCAATATCTTCTACACAATAGATTTCCCTGCATAATGTTCTTCATCTATTCATTCATGTTCTTCTACTAATATGATGGGATGTTCATGCTCCATAACAAATCTCCTCAAAATGTTGTCTACACCAATTTTGTATAAACAACATGTAATCAATTGGTAGCCTATAGCTCTAACCACCAATTTGTTTTTTCTGCACAGTATTAAATTCCTTTGGGGAAAATCCTGTACTAAAAAACTTAATAATGTCAGTAAAATACTCATTAACAGTCTGTACTGAAAATAGTTGTGCATCAGAAAATTTATCTTCCAAACTGCTTGGTTCCTCTCCATTAGTAATCCTTGAAAGATGATCTGGTCCTATATTCAATCTTCTAGGATCCGCCCCAACTTCAAAGTTAAATTCCTGAAACAATAGTAACCATATGCATATTCTTCCCCCCAACACTAGATTATTAACAAAATATCTAAGAGAAGAGTGATCTGCAAACATCTTAAAATGTTTTCTTAACAAGTAATGTCTGAACTTATGCAATGCATAAACCATAGCTAACCCTTTTCTTTCTATAGTGTTGTAATTCTTCTCTGAATCTGATATCTTTCTAATTGCAAATGCAATAGGGTGATCTATATCACCTTCTCCTGGCTATGTCAATACTTCTCCAATTTCTATTGAAGATGCACTTACAGGGACATAAAACTCCTTTGACCAATCTGGAAACACGAGAATTGGCACACTCACCATATTCTCCTTCAAAATATCCAAACTATTTTGACACTCATCATTCCAGTGATACTTGATGTCCTTCTTCAACAATTTCTCCATTGGCGCAATAATTTGTGCATATCCCTTTATGAACTTCCTGTAATACCCTATATGACCAAGTGTATTCTTCAACTGGTGCACTGACTTAGGTGGTGTTAAATTAACTATGACAACAATATTCATAGGATCAACCAACAAACCCTGTTTACACACCACATGCCCTAAAAAAATACCAAAAGGTGCACTGAAAATAGATTTCTTAGTATTTAATGAAATCTCACACACTCTACACCTATCTAGAATCAATCTCAACACTTCAACATGATCCTTCAATAAACTAAACATTGTCTATTCATCCAAGTAAAATTATAAAAATTTATGTATGAAATCCTTAAAGGTTGCTACTACTATTCTTGAAAAAATGGCTAGTGTATTCTTCCATCCAAAAGGAATCACTGTGTACTAATGTGATCCTGATTTTGTAGAAAATGTAGTCTTGTGTCTATCCTTTGCAACAATATTGATCTGGTGATATCCTGAAAACCCATTAGTAAATGAATATGATTTTTGACCTCCTAAATTATCCAGTACTTCATATGTAAATGGAGTAGGGAAAGTATCATGTAAAGAGGAATCATGTAGCTTCCTCAAGTATTCATAGATATTGATTCCCCCTTGCATATTTTCCTACACCACCATAGGGCTAATCCATTCTGATTCTTGCACAGGTTCTATGACACCGACTTCTAACATCTTATCAATTTTTTCCTTTACTTCCTGCTTATACATTAGATTCAACCTGTAAGGTATTTTTGTTATTGGTGTAGCATCTGGTTTCAAAGGGATATTCATCTCTCCAAGTTATCCTACTAATCATTTCATCTCTAAGAAGGTCATTGGGAAAAAATCATTTCATTCATGCAGTAACTCTGTTATTCTTTCTACTATCTGATTGTCCCACTAATCTCCAATACTTGCAATCTTTTGTTTTTTTGTTGTTCCAATATTTACCTTCTTTATCTTCAGTGGGGATGCATAATATTATGAATCTATATGTGGGCCCTTTACTTCTCTTCATCCTTCAACTTCTGGTATATTGATATCACACACTTTATCTTACGTTGGGTTTTATTCTTCTATGACATGGTATCAATGTAGAAACTGTCTAACTATATATCTCTTCTGGTTCTGATAAGATGCCACAATTTCCACTTCAAGTTCTTCAAAAATCATGTCTCTTACTACCTTCAATGTTGTATCTATCTATGGACTCTCATGCTCAAAGTAAAATGTAACCACAAAATTATGATGTGTTTCCTCCCAATTCATAGTTTCCCTGCATTGTTCCTTCTCTGTGTACCAGTTTTTTGGGATGCCTTCTAATGTGGGAATAAAGTGATGTGTCCATTCTTATAGTGGTACCAATATCCACTGGATCATTCACATGTCTATGTGTTCTTTGGGTTGTCCAAACCCATCATACTTCTCTAAAAAATTGTTCCCTTGTTCTGTGCCAAATCTAATTGCAGTAACCTCTTGCACTAAAAACAGTTCTTAATCTTCTCCTTATGCACACCCCACCAATGAGTAGGTGTTTCTTTCAATTCCATGTCTAAAAATAATAGCCTTTGATTCTCCAAAATTTCTAATTCAAACTTTTCTAGAAATTCTTCTAAATTATTCTTTCCATAAAAAGTAGGAGGTTATCTTACCTATGATCCAATCCATCTCAGTGAGCGCGACATTCTTGAACATCCTCTGGTAGATAATTCATGAAAAAATTGCTACCCATTTTCTAGTCCTATGTCAGAGTCTGAAGCACAACAACTAATACTCCAACTTAGCATTCCATTTGCAGTTGGGTTGATGTAATCCTCTTCACATGCAATAGTTATGTACAACTAAATCACCTCATTTGAAATGAATTTTTCCATGACAGGTTCAATGTATCTCCCACCTTCTGAGGGATCTAAGGGTGCAATAAATATGTACTCTCCAGATTCAAATATCATATTCCTAGTCTTCAAATTAATAATATCCTGAATATCAAATGCCAAATCCAGTCCTAACAATGTTTGATAGGGTGTAGTGTTATCTACTATGTCAATCACCTCAAAGTCTGCCATGTTGCTCACACCATCTTGATCTACTGGTATCCCCTCCAATCTACCTTTTGTCACCACTATATGCTGATTTTATAGCTTCAATTGAATATATGAATACCCCAATGTAAGTTCTCCCATAACTTCCCATGTCTTCTTAGGAAAAACATTCACTTCAGACCCCAAATCTAGTATGATATCTCCCATCTTAAAATATCCAATGTTTGTTTTGAGCCTGAATTCTCTACTTTTCCTTATCTTCTTATGGATATGATTCACTGTATTTACCCATTCTTCCCCAACATTAAAACTTTCTAATATATTTTGTAACACCTGCAGAGATGACTTATCATTTAATAGCTTTACATAAGATACCAAAAAGTTTCTTCAATTACTAACCTTTTCTTCTTGTTGATCTTTTCTGGTCTGATCAAATAATTGGGGCATGTCATAAACTAGTATGTAATCTATTGGCTTTGTCCCTAAAGTAGACACAATATTCTCCTTCAAAATATCCTATCTGGCCTCTTTGAAGGTATCCTTTTCTTTGCATGCATCAAACTTCTATTCATGTTCTACATTCTTCCTTACCCACTAGTGTATATCTTGGTTCCGCTTTGCTACAATGTCTCCTATATTAGCTCCACCTCTACTAAATATATTGATATTCTTCCCATCCTATTCTCTATTTTCTACATCAATCCATTGAACATTTTGATTAGTCTAGTTCCTCTTTTCATGTATATTTACTAACAATGTTGGACAATCTTCTGAATCATGGTTTGTTGCGTGACAATACATACACGTCATAGGTTGGAATGGACAATCTCTTGCATAGTGTCCAGGTTTTTGACTATTATGAAAAACTACTAGTCCTTTACCTCCTCCAAATCCTCTTCCTCCACTACCTCCACCTCTATATCCTCCTCTATTACCCTGAATATCTCTAGGTGGCATATTATACTGAGGTTCCTGATTATACTAAAGTTGCGCGTTATTATACTACGATGGTGTTGCACACTACTGCACGTTGTTATATTGCAATGATGCTCCAAACTGTTGCAAATTATTATACTATGGCTACTGCATAGGTTTTTCTGTCGTTAATTCATCCTACACCATGTAAGTGTTTGATGTACTAAAGGACATAACCCCTCATGTAGGTAGAACAATATATTTGAATGTAATAAAGGTCAATATTAATAAGCCCTTACAATAAGATAGAATAAGTCGAATGTAAGAATACCTAATAGAATCTTCCGCTTCTAGAAGGATCTTCCTCTAGATGGTTCTTTTGATAGACATATTTAGTATAAATAGGAGTCGAGGGTATGAGAACCCTAGCTTTGGATATTATTGTAATAGAGATCTTCTCGACTAGAGGTTTCCCCCTCGAAGTGGAAAGTGAACATTTCTCTCAGAATCAAAGTGCTCTTTATGGTGTTATTATGATATCATTTTAGTGTTGTTGTGGTGTTTTTATGGTTATATTGTTGTTTATCTGCCATTTATACCATTTTATTTCTGTTCTGCATACTTTTTATATCTAGAATATTACAAGTGGTATCAGAGCACTTTCCTCAACAGAAAATTGTGGGTTAATTTTTTTCAGGGTAGAGGCATATTCCCGCATCTTTAAGCTACAGATATATCTCATTACACACATAAACCTACATTTGAGGGATTCATACATGCAAGAAATACAAGTGGTACTTAAGCACACATTTGTTGGCCACCCTTGTAACCCCTGTTGGTACCCCTTCGAGTGGTAGCACATCAGACAACGCCTGTATACAGATCGACCTATATTTCCTGAAGCCCTCTTTAGGTAAACCGATCGGACACCTGACTACTATAGTTTCACTGAGAACATCACTTAGGAATATACTCTCTAGTACCTGGGTAGTCGGGTAGTACGGCTAAGGGAATGATCTAGCCTCCTTAGTTGGTGCCCTGAGATATTGGTCCAAGTACTACTGTTAGACCCCACACATATATCAGAGAGATATAGCACAGGAAAGCCCTTGTCTGTAGAACCCTTGAATATCTAACCCTTGGGGATGAAAACAAAACATAAAATAGACAAGATCTATTTCGATGCAACTGTGTTCAAGTATCCAAATCACTACACATTTCTTCCTAGTTAAGCATTTGGGAATTTCATCACTGCAGTATTCTTCAGACCAGAGTATAACTCCGTAGGTGTAATTTTTTTTTTTTTTATCTCTTCTTCCTTATCACATTCATATCTATCATGTTTTAAGAAAAATTTGTGACCCCACCCCCCCCCTTTTCAGTTCCCTCGTCATCATGGCCCATACCCGTAGCCAAGACTTGGAAGCTCACTTCAATACCTTGAAATCTAATTTCACAGAGACCCAACAAGAAGTGAGACAACTCAGTGCCAATATTTCCACCATCAA
>JASDQU010418349.1:0-10068 GCA_032191745.1 Picea mariana
TGGGTCAGCACCCCGTCACCTTGACCCCGCCAAGAGAAGAGCGTTAAGACTAAAGTATGCCTCCTTTCATATAGTTAATGGTGTACTGTTTCATCAAAATTTTGATGGCGTACTGATGCGCTGTCTCGAGAAAGACAAAGCAGAAAAAGTCTTGCTCGAGTTACATGCAGGAGAAGCTGGTGGTCACTTCGGTGGCGATACCACTTCTCATAAGGTTTTAAGAGCCGATTACTCCTGGACCACACTTTTTAGGGATGCCCATGCCTTGTGTCGTAATTGTATCATCTTTCAGAAAGCATCAGAGCGGTTGCAAAAACTAGCCTTTCCCTTGCAACCCGTTTCAGTAGATTCTCCTTTCCAGCAATGGGGCCTTGATATCATAGGTCCAGTTAACCCTCTGTCCTTGCAACAGCACAAGTATATTGTCACAGCCACAGATTACTTTACTCGATGTTCTGAAGCTGCTGTGCTAAGAACTATTAATACTAGTCAGGTAATTGCTTTTCTAAATTCGAATATTATCACTCGTTTTGATATCCCTGACTGTCTAGTCTTTGACAACGATTCATACTTTTCTTCTCTTGAGATGAGCGAGTTCGCTTTGGAAAAAGGAATAAATATGAAGTATTCTTCTAGTTACTACCCCCAAGGCAACGGATTAGCAGAATCAACAAACAAGAACTTGATCAAAATTATCAAGAGGACTGTGGTTGAAAATCACAAGAATTGGCACAATGCACCGCTGAACGCACTGTGGGGTGATAGGGTAACACCCAAAGATGCTATAGGTAACTCCCCCTTTTTTCTTGTTTATGGAAGAGAAGCAATTCTGCCACCTCACATTCTTCTTCCTTCGCTTTAGTTGTCACAAAAAGTGCAAGAAGAAGATTGTCCCCCTTTAGAAAACCGAATTAACGCTTTGATGAAGCTACAAGAAGTAAGAGCCCAAGATAAGCGTAATTTAGATCAACATCAACAATTGGTTAAAAGATGGTTCGATTCTAATTCTACTTTTGATAGGAATTTTGATGTAGGCGATCTCGTCTTAAAATGGGACAAACCACACGAAGGAAAGGGTGAGCACACAAAATTTCAAAATTTATGGCTTGGACCGTTTTTAATTGCTGAAAAGTTGGGTCCTAGTTCCTTTCAATTGCAAAATCTTGAAGGGCAGCTTGACACCTATCTGGTGAATGGCCAAGCCCTGAAAAGATACTTTGCTTAATAACTACCCTTGTATTCTATGTAAATTATTTCATTTTCGTTTGCATTTTCGTTTGCTTTCTGTTTTTGATTTTGATTTGAATTTATTAGTTTGTGTTTTTTTGGAAAAATGCACATACCTGTACACTGAGCTATTCGGAAAAAGACGATGGAAAATTCCTTCGCTGAAATAACTTCTGAAAAATTTGTACAAACATCAATGATATATTGCTAAAATTGATATCTGTGTTGGAAAATTTTGTTGTTTGAAAGAAGTTGACTGATTTCAATCTCTGAGCAAAGCTTGTCAAGATCATCTATTATCTTTTTACGCTGTCCCTTTTCCGTAAAGGAATGACTCAAAAGATGTCTCCCTGTCATAGGAAGTTGTTTTTATAAATAAAACATCTCTGGAGCTAAATAAAGGACAGTTCTAAATTTTTTTGATGAGGTTTAAAAAATATAATAATAATAATAATATGTTAAAATATCAAGATTTTCAGCGTCACCCCACTCAGTTATGTACCTATGAAAAAGAAAATGAAAATTATTAATAAGCGCTATGGGAAATGCTTGTAAACCTACCGAGATGCTGAACAGGTTTGTTGGCAGCGGGTAAATGCATGCATGACGCCAAGACAACTTCGCCGAGGTACTGAACAGGCCCGCTGGCAGCGAAGCAATGTCGGGTACATGAAAATTTGAAAAAAGAAGAGAAACCTCTTTAATGTCCTTTATTTTGATCCAGAACTTCTTGACATGATACAGATGTCAGAGTAGGTTAAATGGAAACCCTGTCGAGGCTATGGACGTCTGCTGGCAGCAGTGGCCATGCCAACAATATTGAAGATTTTATCTTTAATATCGTGACTTCTTGATCTTAAGACTATTATTAGTTTTCATCTTTTGAAAACATTGCTGGAAAATATGATTAATGATGATGTTTGTACGATTTTCTGGTTGTTATTTTTGAGTTGAAATTTTCTTTGTTGTCCTAATCTGAATTTGTTTCTTTTGGCAGAGATAACTGCTTCTACCAGTGTGTTGCCATTGTTGGCAGCCAATTCACATTTTTTTTATGATCCTGTACGCTTCCTACACCTATGTCTTGCGAACATCAAATTTTCGTCGCAATTCTCAAATAAACGACATTTTCATTTGTTGCGACATTTACACACTTATTTTCATTTTGTTTTCACGACTGTAAGCGTGAAAACTGAATTTTTCGAAGTCACATTTCGATCACTATCTGAACTGTGAATATCTCTTTTTTCATTATGCCTATTACGCTTACCTTTTATTGATCATTATACAACTGGAAAAATCCTCTAATCGATTCTCATACTTCGATTGATTGTGTAAATTGGTTTTATTGAGTTTGTAAGGCATTGAGCATTTGGATTTGCACTTTATATGACTTGCCTGATCATTGATTCTATGAAAATGCATAGGGGTTATGATTAATGTTTTTTATATATATGATATAATCCTTATGTTAATCTTTTCATAACTTTTCACTTGTTAACTATATCAACACAGTTTGGCACGCTGATTAAACTATCGATATCGGTTGATACATTGGCACCTAGTTTAGTTTGGTATGGATTTCAATTTGACTGTTGGTGGATTTAAAAAAACTTGGTATAACATTGATCGCGCATGCACTTAACATTGTTCATTAGTAGACCAAGTGATATGACTGTTCACTATGCTATAATGGGTTGAATTACTATGTAAATCGGCGGTTGTACTTTGATCATAATTATTTTGCATGGTAGTGAATAAATCCACCACCTTCGCATGCTCGCATTTATGCTTATCCCTATTGCTCGTTCGTTGCTGTTAGCTCGGGTAGCTCTGCTCCTATGTGTGTTGGTGAATCCAAACCCTTCCCTTACCATGTGTTCAGCTCCATGGCACCAGTCATGCGAGTCGAGCGCAATGGAAATCAAGCCCTGTTAATGTTTGACAATGCCCGCCAAGATTTGGAAGACAGTGGATTGCTTACATTCGTGAAACGATTTGAGGGTTTTAACCTTTGTGTAGCATGACAATTTGCCATGAAATTCGATGGCTGTCGAGCCAAGGTAGGCGATATATAGTTAGAGATTGATGAATAGTTTATCAGCTCGGCTATGGGGTTACCTGCTTCGGGACAATGTTGGTTTAAGAATTGCAAGGTCGAGGAAGTGTCGTGGACATTGTTGTTTCAATCGCGCAAACTCACCTCTTGTGACAGAGGTATTCCTATATCGATGCTCAAACCACGATGGCACGATTTATTAATGCTACTTAAGCAGTTCGTGACCTATGAAGGTCGATATGGACTTGTGTTCCTCTACCACCTGCGTCTACTGATGAATTTTATAGGGTATCCTCTAAACATGCCTTTCTATTTTCATCGGAGCGTGTATAATATGTCGAAAAGATATAAAAGGCAGCAGGCTGACAGCAGCCTGTTTCACCATGGGCTTATTAAGCTCATCGTTGTTTATCATTTGAGTTTCCAGGGTGATAGTTGGAGGGCTTTCATCGCCCGTAATGGCTTTGAGGACACCGACCCTGTACAGGTTGATAAATATGTGGTAGTTGAAACTAAGGCTGAACTGACTGTACCCTGACATCTCCTACTGCCTAAACCCTTGGCCGACCCTGGTGATGACTTACTCGACACTGTAACTAAGAGTGCAGAAGCCATTAAGAAGCCCATGAGCAAAAAGCCCAAGGAAAACCTTACGGATAATGCCAAGGGGAAAAGGAATGCCCGACTCATTTCAAGAATGGCCATAAACAAACCAAAACCCTCTGCCGAGTCTAACCCTATAGTTCTGAGCGAGGATTCTGATTCTGATATTGAGCGTTTTCTAGCCAGCGAGTACCCCTACTCACAAGGTTTATGTGCCAAGCCCTCTTATGATTTTGTGTCAAACCTTCCCCCCTGCCTAAAGAACGACCCTGACTATCCGGGTATTAAATTACCCCGTGAAACCCTCGGTCATTTGCCCAAACCCTCGAAACCCACATAGTCACCCTGTGACCAATGCAATTCATGGTTAGAGCGATATTATATTGATGTTCTGATACTCCAATCGAAGATTCAATCATTGGAAGACCATATTGCAGTGATAACTAGTCAAAAAGCCAAAGCTCCAAGCGACATATAAAAAGCAAAAAACAACCGGCTCCATCCTGTTCAAAAACGTGCAATCAGCCACGGCTGTTGTAAATTCCAAGCTGGCATAATCAAGCAGCCTCGTCGCTACATAGGTATGGTTTTGACATCGTTTTGTTTTGTAAATAATCTAGGTTGATATAATGATTTGAATTCAGTTTTTAAATAGCTCAGTCACCCATCCAAATGCCTCTGTCATTCGGTGATCATCTTGTACATGGTTTCGTTTTGATAAAAATAGAAGGAATTTCGATTTGATATATGATTTTCTCATAGGTATTTATTGGATTTAATGGTTATTCATTTGGATTTCATTTGCAAAGTTTGTCTGAGTGAAGTAACGAAAGTAATGGAGTGTTTTCAGTACAATTCATTTGGTATCTATTCTGAACAGTAAGTTTTCATGCTTAAAGTAGAATACGATCGTGTTGGATTTGATCTCGTTATGGTTCGGATGCTCTGATTGGTAAACTATTTCAAAGAGTCTGTTGGTTATGATATGCTCTATCATGTGATTTTCAAAAATCATGAATATTGCTCTACTTGGTTTTAATTTGGGAAATAAAGACTCTGTTTTTATAAAAATGATATGCTCATGTAAGCCGATGCTAGTAATATTCATACCCGAATCGTGGGACAGTTTCAATTCACGATCATTATGTTAAGACTCCTTGCTGTTTGATTCACTTAAATCAAATTCAGTTGATTCGATTACTCTCATGAGTTAGATTCACATCGTGAAGTGCTACTCTGTCTGTTTTTAACTTGCAAATGAATTGGTCAATATTTGTTGTCTCTATCGAATCTGGTAATAATACGTTTTAAACAAATAATTTCGATCAAAGGAAATCGATATTGTCTACCCAGTTTACTAAAAACAAATGATCATATAATTATTGTCTACCCAGCTGAGTGATTTCATCACGATTTCGTTATGCACCAGTGTTGATTTAATTCGTTTATGGCATCAATCTTTTTTCTATATCGTTACAACTATACCGATTGGAAAATGATTTTGTTGGATTGGATCGTATCTCTAGTTTAACAATCGCATATGATATGTTTGATTATCGATTTCAATTGGATATGAAACAATCTTATGACTGTTCGATTATGACTCTGTGGACTCGATTTTGTGGTAACAAAAGAACAGAGTATTCCTATCTCTGTATTCGGTTGAATCATTTTTTACCGTGTTTAATTTTGAATGATAGAACCATCCCAATCTCAATGATTCGTTTTCAAATGGTTATTGGAAGATAATTGGATTTAATTCTTTTAAAAGATTTTGAATCGATTCTGATGCTGATTCTGTAGCTAGTCTATAGAATTAAATTTTTATCATTTTATTAATAAAAGAGTCTTCTAACTTGTCTATTTTGGACCCTTTTCAGGTGAAACTCGAATTGCATGTGATTGGATGGACAGTTTAGAGGATATTTGGATGTTTTAGCTTTATTTTAGTTTCTTAGTTTAGACAACTTTGGGATATCTCCCAGATTTCATGTAAACAATTTTATAACTTCCACAGGGAGGTTTTACCCTATGGAAAAACTGATAAATACTTATTATTTTTGTAATATGGATCATCCTCATTCGTGGGAGAACAAGGATATGGAATTTTAATACAAACTGAGACATAAGTTGATGTTCTGCTACATCTTTAGCTTTTCATAATATCAATATTTTGTTTCACGTTTATGTTTATCAATTTGCATTTGGTTAATGACTACTTTAGCTATCTTAGTCTTTTGCAAATGATATGATTTAATTAATATAATCCATATCTGATTTCTTCTAGTATATAAAAAACATAGCAATTACTTGATTCAGTTTGTGAATGACAGATTTCACTTCTTCATCAATTGAATTATTAAGTATAAGTTTTTGCATAACATGTTTACCTAATTGCAGAGATTTATAAATCATATAATTGTTATGATTTTTTATGTCTTGTTTGTCCTGTAAACAAACTCAAAGAGCATTGCAGCTATCGTTTACGAGAAGCTTCTAGATTATTCGGTGCGAGTTTCCTTCCTCCGACCAGCTTTGAAGATCATCATACACAGGACAAGTCTGGAGCATTTCCAGGTTAGTTTGTCATTTGTTTGTTTAGTGTATTTATTAGTAGTTTAGTTTAGATATAAGTTTAGTTAGATTTATAGGTAGAATTAGTATATTAGTGTTTAGTTTAGTTAGTTTTTTGTCTTATTTCTTGTTTATAAAATCATAAAATCAACAAAAAATACCTTTCTCTGTCTTAGGGCAGATTGCAAATGAATTTTTTAGGTTTTACTTAAATCTGTAAATTGTAGACATTATACATTTTGTAAATAGGTTATATTTCAGATAGTAGTTAGTATAGTATTAGTTAGTAGTTTGTATATATAGAGATAGTAGATTAGTTAGTTTTTTTAGTAGTTAGTTTTAATTAGATTAGTGTATTAGTTTGTTTTATTTATTGTTAGTTAGTTTAGTTAGTTTTATTTTTTTTAGTTAGATTAGTTAGTTTAGATTAGTTTTCTTTTTGTTTTCTTAGGAACTTAGATCGGCTAACGAAGCCGCTAAACCTGTCAGGGTGATTCATTCCAAATGGATTGGGTTATTAGACAACCCCAGACCGGTTCCACTCTCTCAGTTGACGGACGGTCGATTT
This sequence comes from Picea mariana, assembly GCA_032191745.1. NCBI lineage: Eukaryota > Viridiplantae > Streptophyta > Pinopsida > Pinales > Pinaceae > Picea > Picea mariana. The sequence goes on from JASDQU010418349.1 coordinate 7,032, forward strand.
CGCCCGTCAACAGAAGGATTCCTGGTACAAGGGTAATGGAATGATCATGAACACTGCAGGAAGGAGGGATTCCTTGGGGATTGGAAAATACCATTTGATTTTTAGAAAGGAGGGCTTGGAGGTCTCGTGGCACTTGGGGTGTCTCTATTGATTTTATGGCATGGACTTGGGCAATGACACCAAAATGACCTTTTTTGAGCAGCTTTTCCATGCGATGGGAACTAATGACCTCAGGTGAACCAACAGTGATGCCTTGGAATTTATATTGGTGGCCTTCCTTGTCGAATTGCATGGTGAAGTCCTTAAAATCCATGAGAATGGGACCCAAGGTCCTTAGCCAGTTTGCACCCAACACAATGTCACAACCAACCATGTCAATAGAAAACATATGGGATTTGAGGTGGTAGTCACCGATTTGGAGATGCACATTTTCACAGTGCCCTCCATATTTCATGGAACCACCATTGGCAATCATAATTTGGAAATTGTTGATGGCATGGATGTAGCAATGGGTTTCTTGGGCAATGTGGCGATGAATAAAATTATGGGTGCTTCCACTATCAACCAGAATGATGACCTTTTGATGCTTGATGTAACCAATTAACTTGAGGGTTTGGGGGGCGGTGAAGCTAGTGAGAGCATTGAGGGAAATGATCGGTTCCACTTCGAGAGGGTCGGAGGGAGGGGTTATGTCAGTGATTTCAGGTGATTCAGGAACAAGGGGAGTTTCAACATCCTCTTTTGAAATATCCTTAGAGATGGCCATAGAAAGCTTTTGTTCCTTACATTTGTGGCCTGAGAAATATTTGTCATCACAATTATAACAAAGGCCTTTGAGTTGGAGTTCAACCATTTCATCCCTAGTCAATTTTTGGATCTTTAATGGGGCTGAGGGAGTAGTGGGATTTATGGGTTTAGGGCGAGGGATAAAGGAAGGTTTACGGGTTTGAGAGGATACAAATTGTTGTGCTTCTTTATCTTTTTTAGTAGCCTCCATCCAACTCGAAGGTCGAGCCATGAGGACATGGGCCCGAATCTCTTCCTTGAGGCCACTAATAAAACACTCTGGAAAGAAAGAATCAATCATGCCCTTTGTTCAAAAAGCTAAGTGCTCAAATGTAGCTATGAAGCCTTCAACTGTTCCTGATTATTTCAATTTTTTCAAACAACCCAAATGGTTGGTGTCATTGTCAAAGCGTTCATAAAGCTCAGTCACAAATTGGGTCCAAGAAATATACCCTTGAAAGGAAGTTTTTCTCCATTTCCACCATTGCCATCATTCTTGATCTAGATGGAGAACACCATACCAGAGTTTGGCCAAGTAGTCTGTAATTCCGTATAAAGAGAAATAATGTTCCATTTGGGTGACCCAACCAGTGGGGTCCGAGCCATCAAATTTGGTTACATCCACTCGTTGAAGGCGTATGTCATGTTGAAAGTGATGGGGCTGAAAGGTATGGGAATGGGAGGAATGTTCACCTTCAGTCTTTGGAGGTGTGTCAGGAAAAGAGTCATCGGTAGGGATTTTTAGTTTGGTGCAGAGTGATGCAAAGACAGATTCAAGCTAGGTGGTCAATTCTTGTTTGACTTCCTCCATTGAGGATTGCATGGATGCATTTATGGTTGTATTGATGGATGTATCGAGGGAGGCAATAGTAGCATTGAGTTGTTTCACTTCTTTTTGGGTCTCGAGGAAACTAGATTGCAAGGTGTTGAAATGAGACTCTAGTTCTTGGCTACGGGTATGGGCCATGAGGATGGGTGAACTGAAAAGGGGCAGGTGAGGTCAATTTTTTTATCTGAAAAATGATATGGATGACTGTGATAAGCGCGAAGAGATGAATCCAATGGAATAGGTCTCAAATAATGGTGAAAAAATTTCCAGATTTTTTTTTATTTTTTATTTTTACGCCTGCGGAGTTATACTTTGGTCTANATGAGGATGGGTGAACTGAAAAGGGGCAGGTGAGGTCAATTTTTTTATCTGAAAAATGATATGGATGACTGTGATAAGCGCGAAGAGATGAATCCAATGGAATAGGTCTCAAATAATGGTGAAAAAATTTCCAGATTTTTTTTATTTTTTATTTTTACGCCTGCGGAGTTATACTTTGGTCTAAAGAATACTGCAGTGATGAAATCCCCAAATTCTTAACCAGAAAGAAATGTGTATTTACTTGGCAACCCGAACACAGTTGCGCGACAATAGATCTGGTTGGTTTTAATTTGTTTATGTTTATGTTCCCCAAGGGTTAGGTATTCAAGGGTTCTACATACAAGGGTTTTCCCTGTGCTATAGCTCTTTGATATACCTGTAGGGTCCAACAGTAGTAATCGGCCCAATATCTCAGGGCACTAACTAAGGAGGATAAATCATACCCTTAGTTGTACTACCCAACTACCCAGGTACTAGAGAGTATCTTCCCGAGTGTTGTTCTTGGTGACACTATAGCAGTCCAGCGACTGATAGGTTTATCTAAAGAGGGCTTTAGGAAATCTAGGCCGATTCATACACAGGTGTTGTCTGATGCACTACCACTCAAAGGGGTACCAACAAGGGTTACAAGGGTGGCCAACAGATGTGCGCTTAAGAACCACTTGTATTTCCTACATGTATGACTCCCTCAACCACGGTTTTATGCGCGTAATGACAGATCTCTGTGGATTAAAGACGTTGGAATACGTCTCTACCCTGAAAAAAAAATTCCACAATTTCTGCCAAGGAAAGTGCTCTGATACCACTTACAAGATACCAGATATAATAAATTCGCAGAACAGAAATAAAATGCTAGAAATGGAAGAATAACAGTAATATAACCAACATAATCTCCACAATAACACAAAAATAATATAAGAACAACAACTGAAATAGCACTTTGATTCACAAAGCAATGTTCATAGGCCTCTTCGAGGGGGCAACCTCCAGTCGAGTAGCACTCTGTTACAATAATCTCCAAGCTAGGGTTTTCATACCCTCGACCCTTATTTATACTAAATATGTCTATCAAGAGAAACATCTAGAGGAAGATCCTTCTAG
>JASDQU010418353.1:0-10240 GCA_032191745.1 Picea mariana
AGATCTTTTTTGTATGTTGTTGGAGAAGTTGTATACATATTGCATATACTTGGAAAGAAATCTGAAGGTAGCAGGCACAGGAAAGAGCAACTAGAAATTTGAAATTTATTGAACCCACGAACTCGACGATCCGTGAAATAGATGTCAAGAAATGGTCAAGTATGGAAAGCAGTCGGACGAGCTTCAAAATAGGGTGACGGGTTCCTGAATAGACCTAAGGCCCCGACTGTTAGATTGTATATATCGAAACATTTGAGTGCAAAATGTGTAACACGGAAGAGGGGATGATGTGAGAGTCCATAAGTAAATCTGCATATCGCAGAAGCCGAAGTGTTGTTTGTAAGTCACGGAACAATTGAAAGTGCAATTTAGAAAAAGTGGAAGCGCTCGGTCGAAACTCATGAATTCGCCAACCCGCGCAGCAAGACATTTTTGGGAAAAACGACTAAATAACCAGAAACATAAACTACAGGGGATAAAAGAGTGGGAAAATAGAAAGGCAGAGGGTAATTTTCGTAAGCAGGAATTGGTTTCAAACAAGCCCCATTGTTGCAAAACCATTATTTTCTAGTAATTATCAGCAAATGATTTCTTGAAAATTAGATACATTCTTCCACGACTGTAACATATTAACTTAAGTATTAAACATCTTGCAATATGGGTTGTTAGCATTACATCTTAATCATTGCATGTCTAAAAAGAAGAATGACGATCTTGCTGCAACATTGTGATTTGGTATTGCTATGTTCTATCTGCACCACAAATAGAATTGAACTTTGGTTTGAAAATTGTCTGAAATTCATTTTTTTGTTTCCATAAAATCCTGATGGATCGACATAGTGCATTGCCATATAATTGTTAAATGCTCCAAATCCATAAAAGAAGCAACAAACAAGACTCCCAAGGCAAATTTTTTAATAGTAAATCCATTAAAATAAAACAATACTGAGCATTGTATATCTATGCTTAGAAATTGGACCGAGTTCTTTGGGCCTAAGCACTGAACATATTTTCCATAGACATAGGCACAGGATCTGCAACATGCAGGAGACATCGAGATGTTATTCAACATGCATAAAAAAATGATTACCATGCTTTTTTTTAGGAAATCCTTGCAGCCTTCTCCTCGGTGGATCAATGTTTGGTGCCCCGATCTCAATATTTTGTAGAAGACCCGAGTCGACAAAGAAACAAGAAAGTGGGTCCGCAATGGAGTAAATCATTGGCTTGAAGCAGATGAACAAAAGCCACGTGGTAACATTCATAGTTCTCACAAGTTTCTCATGAGGAAGAAGACGAAAAATGTTACAGGACAAACGAAATAGCCCGAAACTGAAAGTTAGGACACACCAAGAAACTAGGTCCTCACATTTCAAAACTTTAGGGACACAGGTTGCACGTGCAATTCCAGAGGCCCAAATTAATCCATTTTGGGCGGAAGGAAATGACTACTAGGAATATGCCTTGCACCAGGGGGAGTTCTGGTCCTATTTCCCTAAGATGTTAATTACATATCCAGAGAACAGGGCAGTGGTCCTGCAATTGAATATTTTTTTGGCTTGCAATGTATCTCTTAGAGCATCAACAGATCATTTCCTTACAGTGAAAGACTTCTGCCCAGAACGAATTAATCTAGACCTCTGAAATTCCTACTTTCGGCTGCGGCTATTGTGTTTAACGTCGGATTCTTTTCTGTAACCCATTCTTTTGGTGTTGTCAGGACTGCCATCGCCGAGCCAGGGAGTGCCACCCGTTATAGTTGATTTCAATTTGGGTGTAGTAGTGGGACCAGTCTCTGCATTTCCATCATCCATTGTCATATCATCGTCCATCAGATCATCTTCTTCTGGCTCAAAATACATCACATCAAAATCTTCTCCAGGTATCAATGCAAGTCAGAAAGTTGTCTGAGCAGGTAGGGTTGCATTGGAATTCTTTGGCTTGAGATATATCTCTCGGTGCACCAAGGGACCATCTCCTTTTTTTCTTCTGGGCGGATGGAGATGAATAGTAAGAATATGCCCTGGAATACTGGTACCTTTGGCCATCATGTCCGAAGGTGTTTACTGTATCTGGACAGAACTGTTGTGGAACTGCTGCCATAAGTTAACGAGAATTTTCGTTTGCTCCAGATGATGTTTGAAATGAAAATTGAGGAGGGATAATATAACTGTCTGCAAATATTGGTTTAATGTGTATCAATGAAAGATCTCCTTGAGCCTTTCACTGATCAATGACAATCTCCAGGGTTCGTGTGTAATGATATGTTACCATTAAAGCTTACTAATTGCATATTTAGAAAAAAGTGCGAAGGTGGCAGTGACAGAGAAGAAAGATAAAGAATTAGAGATTTTGTAAAGGCGCCAACCGACCCACGCATGAAATATTGCATCATGTTTGAAATGAATACTTGGAAAGCATAAGATTCTTCTCTGTAAATCTCGGTTTAATTCGTATTAATGACAAATCTTCTCTAGCCTTCCGGACATTAATGACAATCTTAACAGTTCTTTCACGATGAACTACTAACATTAAAGCTTTAATTGCATATCTAGAAAGTACGAAGGTAGCGGGGATGGTGAAGAGCGAGCAAGCATTGTACATTTCGTTGTCCTACCAATTTGCGAAACAGATTTCAAGAAATGCTTAAGTATGGAAAGCAGTCAGGCAGGTTTCAAAAATAGGGCCACAAGATATACCTAAGAGACGTGAGGGGCCGAAGGTCAAATTTCACATCACAACGACAGATTTCGGCCATCAATTTGTATATCGTGGAATTTTGGGTGCTCTTTGTACGTAGCGGAACAGTGGAAGCACAATGTTGAGCAAGCCTGGCCAAAAACCGATGATGTTAATAGTGGCCAAGTATGTAATGGACAAGTGGTTGGTCGGACTCGTGATATAAAAGCATTAGACATAGTTAGAACATGAAATATTGACAGGCTTGAAAACGGGCTCACAAGATTTACTCAGGAGACGTGAGGTGTCGATGGTCAAATTGTATCTACCCCAACTGTTGAATGCAAAATGTGTAACACGCAACAGGAGACAATGACAGATTTTGAAGGTCAATTTGTATATTGCGGAACTTTGGGTGTTGTATATAAAAGCAGGAGACATTCGGAAAAAGTACCAAGTAAACATAAATTGAAAGCAAAAGATATAAAGGGAAATTTGTTTGCTAATTTGTAGATCGCGGAAGTTTGGGTGTTGTTTGTAGGCGACGGAACAATGGAAACGCAATGTTGAACCCGTCTATTCGAGAAACCACGATTCAAAAAGTTTGTTCAATATGAAACGGGGAAGCGGTCGGTCGGGCTGGTGATATAAAAGTAACATGGGAAATCTAAAGACATGAATCCGCTAACTCCAGCAGCTAGACATTTTTCAAAAAACGAGTAAGTAGTTAGAAAGGGAAACCAGAGGGCAAAAAGAAAGGGGATGGAAATTTTCGGAAGTGGGAATTGGTATAAGAAAGGCCCATTGATGGGAATTGGTATAAGAAAGGCCCATTGATGGGAATTGGTATAAGAAAGCGAGGCATGGTTATAGTTTCCAGGATTCAAAAGATATGCCCAAGAGATGTGAGGGGCCAATGGTCAAATTGCATGTCACAACGACAGATTTCGGCCATCAATTTGTATATCGCAGAATTTTGGGTGCTCTTTGTACGTAGCAGAATAGTGGAAGCGCAATGTTGAGCAAGCTTGGCCAAGAACCGACGATAGTAATAGTGGCCAAGTATGAAATGGACAAGCGGTTGGTCGAACTCGTGATATAAAAGCATTAGACATAGTCGGAACATGAAATATTGATGGGCTTGAAAACAGGCCCACAAGCTTTACTCAGGAGACGTGAGGGGCCGATGGTCAAATTGTATCTACCCCAACTGTTGAATGCAAAATGCGTAACACGCAACATGAGACAATGACAAATTTCGAGGGTCAATTTGTATATTGTGGAACTTCGGGTGTTGTATATAAAAGCACGAGACATTCGGAAAAGGGACACACTCTGGAAAAGGACCAAGTAAACGTAAATTGAAAGAAAAAGAGATAAAGGGGAATTTGTTTGCTAATTTGTAGATCGCGGAAGTCCAGGTGTTGTTTGTAGGCAACAGAACAATGGAAATGCAATGTTGAACCCGTCTATCCAGGAACACACGATTCAAAAAGTTTGTTCAATATGAAACGTCGAAGCGGTCGGTTGGGATGGTGATATAAAAGTAGGGGAAATCTAAAGACATGAATCCGCCAACTCCCGCAGCTAGACATTTTTCGAAAAACAAGTAACCAACCAGAAAGGGAAAGCAGAGGGAAAAAAGAAAGGGGATGGTAATTTTCGGAAGCAAGAATTGGTATAAGAAAGGCTCATTGATGGGAATTGGTATAAGAAAGCGAGGCATGGTTATAGTTTCCAGGATCTGTTTGTATAAGAAAAGCGTCAAAAAGCTACAAGAAAATCAATTTTGGGATGTTAAGTAAAGTTATTGTACTGTTAGCTTAACCACAAGTATAACAACGACGAATTTGAATTTTAATGTCCTCTCGTTGATATGATAGTTCCATTGGACTTCACACAATGTATATTATTTTATTTCAAATTATTCTAGGAGATGAATTTTGCTAAGTTCATCAATCAAGGAAAAGTGCTAAAAACGAGATAAAGGGGATTTTGTTTGCTAATTTGTAAATCGTGGAAGTGCGGGTGCAATTTGCAGGCGGCGGAACAATGCAAACGCAATGTTGAACCCGCCTATCCGGGAACCCGCGATAAAAAAAGTTTGTTCAATATGAAACGGGTAAACGGTTGGTTGGGCTGGTGATATAAAAGTAAGTGGAAATCTGAAGACGTGAATCTGCCAACTCCAACACCTAGACATTTTCTGAAAAACGAGTAAGTAACTAGAGATGGAAAGCAGAGGGGAAAAAGAAATGGGGATGGAAATTTTCGAAAGTGGGAATTGGTGTAAGAAAGCGCATTGATGGTATTAACAGTAACTATGAAGTGCAATAAACATGTGAATAGGTTCTTCCATCAAGGAATAGATACAGTGAGCCATGCTTACAGTTTCCAGGATTTGCATGTATAAAAGAAGCATCAAAAAGCTACAAGAAAATCAATTTTGGGATGTATAAGTAAAGTTATTGTATTGTCAGCTTCACCGCAAGTATAACAATGACGAATTTTAATTTTAATGTCCTCTCGTTGATATGATAGTTTCATTGGACTTCGCACAGTATATATTATTTTATTTCAAATTATTCCATGAGATTAATTTTGTTGACTTCATCGATCAAGGAAAAGTGCTAAAAATAAGATAAAGGGGAATTTGTTTGCTAATTTGTAGATTGCGGAAGTCCGAGTGCTATTTGCAGGCGACGGAACAATGGAAATGCAATGTTGAACCCGCCTATCCGACAACCTGCCTATGCAGAAACCCGCGATCCAAAAAGTTTGTTCAATATGAAAGGGGGAAGTGGTCGGTCAGGCTAGTGATATAAAAGTAAGTGGAAATCTGAACACGTGAATCCCCCAACTTCCGCACCCAGACAATTTCCCAAAAATGAGTAAGTAACCAGAAAGGGAAAGCAGAGGGTAAAAAATAAAGGGGATGGCAATTTTTGGAAGAGGAAATTGGTGTAACAAAGCTGCATTGATGGTCTTAACAGTAACTATGAAGTGCATTAAACATGTGAATAGGTTCTTCAATGAAGGAATAGATACAACGAGCCATGCTTATAGTTTCCAGGATCTTCTTGTATAAGAGAAGCGTAAAAAAGCTACAAGGAAAATCAATTTTGGGATGTCTAAGTAAATTTATTGTACTGTCAGCTTCATCGCAAGTATAACAACAACGAATTTTAATTTTAATTTCCTCTCGTTGATATGATAATTCCATTGGACTTCACATAGTATATATTATTTTATTTCAAATTATTCCAGGAGATTAATTTTGTTAAGTTCATCGATAAAACAAAAGTGATAAAATGATCCACATACCACATTTGCGTCACAGATCTTATATCAAAGGGCAAAGCATGTCCTCTATAGTCTTTAAGATCATTGAAAAACTGCGAAGATCTTGAATGTATTATTAATTTTCCAGAGCGAAGCATACAATCAAGAACCAAGTAAACACCAACTGTATTGATATATTGATATATTGAACAAGAAATGGAATTTCATTATATATAAAGCAATTCGATATATATAAAAAAAAACACATCATCCCATTGGTTTTCATCTCCTGACAAATTTTGATACGGTTTTTTTTTTTCTTTAAATTATTATTATTATTTTTATCAGCCGATATGCAATATTGCATTGTCCTCATTCAAGATAAATTTTCTATGTATCTGAAAGTCGTGCAACATGTAGACACTCTTTGCCTTTTTTTGTAGGTATGCTTCATATGGAAATCCTGCTAACTCAGGAAGAACATCTTGTAACATAGGTTATTGAATTGTACAATGCACGGTTGTGTTGCCAACGGTTCAGATAGCAGCATTGAGGCAATGTCTATATATGTATGGACATTTTTTACTGCATCAAGGACAATCAATCGTATCATCACTTACAAAGGAAGAAGCAAAAACATGAGAGTTGCATTTCACACACATAGGCTCAAAGGGGGTCGAGTACGCATTCGCTGCAACCAAAACACCTTAAACCTGGAAACGTGAGCATAACAGTTAATATATTGAACAATATAACATACAACTGCACCCAAAAAAAAAAAAAAAAAAATGCAGAGATTTGGTTAAGGCTATTTGTATGAGCAAAGTGAGGATGAAACTATAGATGTATACACACAACAGATGTAGAGCTAGTTAGCTTCTTGAGATCTTGTACTATGTCTGCTCGCAACTCTGTTACAAATGTTGTTTGAGTTGTGTGAAAGATCATTTCTTTTATTTGTTATATTTTTGAAGAGCATAAGTGGAAATTGCCCTTTATGCAATTGTTGTTCGACTAACGAAAACAAATTTGAATAGGTATCGAACAATTGCAGTTGCAACATGGAACAATGCAATATTTGTGTAACTTAACCAAGATACATGGACATGTGAAAGAAAAGGACAAAACTGGATATGGAGAACGGTACCATTGCCTTGTCGTTGTCTGACTCTCCATCTTTTATATGGAGAATGTGTTGCGAGCCAAGTTTTCTCGCAAGTGTCATAGTTGCACCAATGGTTCAGATTGGGTAAATGTCGTTGCTCTGTGCAAGTTGGTTGATAGTTGTGGGACGAAACAATATTCTGAACAAATAGCGGGGATTTTCCCCCCGATACTTGTTTCGCTGAGCGATATAATCTGATCACAATCACCACGGTCATATACTGTTTTGGGTAATATATTAAAATTTGTAATGGATATCCCATTACCTAGCAATATCTTTTATGCATGTTTGTGTACAAGTTGTGTAGAAATAGTTAGTGTAACTGTCATGAGGGCCTCCTTGTCTGTCATCTCAGCACGCATAATGGATTTAGTTTTGTTTCACTTGTCCAAGTAGGTGCTATAGACGACCATTATGTCCCCGATGAACACTTTTCCAGTTCGACGACTATTCAAGCCCTCTATTGATAGTATTTTAGATGTTACAAGTTTAGACCTGGTGACAATTTTTGAACAGGAAAAGTAATGTGAATGGTAATGTGAATTATTTTTTTTGTTTTCTTTTTGTTTTCTTGCCATGAATACACAAGTAGACACACTACTTGGATGAACTATGGAGCCAGGGTTTTGCAACCGAACCTCTTAGTTTGCGAAGCCTGCACTGTGTTTAGTGTCTCGCTTGCACTTGTTGATACTTCTTGTGAATTGCAAAGTATGTGTTGCAGATGACATCAACATATTCACCATGCCATAGATGAACAAATAGGTGAGGATATTTGTTTGGTAAACATACGAGGAACATAATGTATGCATATTTACCTTTGGCATTGTCGGTCTGTTGATGTGGATGATTGACTGCTCATGGGCATGTCACTAGTCCAACTTTTTCTGATGCAAGCATGCGTAGATGAACATCAAAAGGACTAAACAAGCATATGCATTGTATATTGTTCTTAATGACACATGCAGGGTCGAAGGAGATGGAATATGAAATAGGGTGTGAAGGGATACTCATGAAACATGAGGACCTGAGGGTCAAATTGTATGCCTCGGTTTGTTTGACTGAGAAAAATGTGTAACAATAAATAAGGCGCGATGGCAGGGTAGGAGGGCCAATATGTATATCGCGGAACCTATGAGGCCAGAGACGCAATATTGAACCCGCCAACCCGATACCCGCAATCGACAAAGTGGGTAAGTATGGAATAAGGTAGAAGCACGACCATAAATGTGAACCCATGAGTTCGCCAACCCGCGTACCAAGGTAATTTCAGAAAGACGACTAAGCAGAGCAATCAGAAAGCAAAAGGGATAATAGAAAATGAAAAAATTAGAAATGGGGAGGCAAAGGCCCATTGTTGCCAAATCATCGTTTTCTAGTCCAATATTATATGCCCCAACCCATTTTGTATGTTTAATTTACTAGCACAATTGGTATACCTTTTCGAAGATTGCACAAGAAAACCCTCTGTTGTTGCATATAATAAATCATCTTCCTTTCCAATCAATCTGTTTCTTCCAAGGTAGCAACACCAAGTATACAGTGGACATGAAGGCAAGTTAGTGTGAAGAAAGACATGTAAAAGAAATAAATACGGTTCTATTTATTTCAATGTAGCAACAAAGAGAATATTATTCACATGAGAATAAGTAAAAAAATATGTGGTATATACATATAGTAAAAAAGGTGCAAAGTAGTAGAACAAGTAGAACAAATACACAGACAATAAATGAAATACTAAATACTGGAATATGAAATAAAAGTACAGGTATGCACCTTTGCAAATCCTCGTCTATATCCGTGCTAAAGAGTCCATCGTCCTCTCCAGCCACTCTGTTTGTTCAAATGTAGGAATGCAGGAAAAATACAATGGACACATGAAGGCATGTAATGAAGATAAGTTACTATGCAGGAAGGCATGAAATATATACATACAACAAACAAGGTGAACACATATACAAACAATAAATGAAATACAAAACAATGGAATATGAAATAACAGTACAAGCATGTGCCTTTGTATCTCGTCTTCCACTGTTGTACTTAAGACTACTTCGTTTTCCTTGGCAATTCTGTTTGTTTGAACGTGGGAACACACAAAATACAATGAACATGAACGGAAGCTGATATGTAGTGGAGAACAAGAAATACGTACATACAATAAATGAGAATCAACGAATAGAATAAAATATAGTGAGAAACATGAACCTTTTCTTTTCTCCATCCATGGTTGTAAATATGTAAAGTTTTTCACCGCCCAAAATATATTACAAGTCACAAAATATTAAGAAATTGCATGGACATAGCTAAATGATTTTGATTTTCTGTGGCAAAGTATCCAGATATGCTTCCAGACATGGAAATATAATTTTGTTGTATCTTTGGTATATGTATCATATCTCATGTACAAGACAAATTGTATCATGGTCACACCAGTTTGTGTAAAGGATAAAGAAGTTGTATTGTGATATGGGCACATTTCACCATATATGGTTAATAAGTGCATTTTTGCACATGTTTTATCTTAACAAAAAAAAATAGCGGACACTACAAGTTCACATGTAGTTGTCCAATTATTTCTTATGCCACTTTTTTGTATCACGTCAACATTGAAGTATCAGCAAAATTTCACAGCAGAACAGGCGAGCACGGAACAGGCACCTGATCTCGGCCTCGCCAGACATGACAAACAACACAACCGCAGGTCAAGTCGCACGTGTAGGGTCTGAACACCGCAAAGCGCCCCCCCCCCAAAAAAAAAAGGAAAAAAACAAAAGACAATTCCAACTACCGACGCATGACCCCAACCTTGCAAAGCCGAAGCAAACAAAAGAAAACAACAAGCACCAAACCAACAATAAAGCACAAATGGGCCCAACTACAGCCACAGGTTCCCAAGCTCGTAAACTTGAGCCAAACAACAACAACCAACAACCAACCAAACAACGAACCAATGAACAAACAACAACCATCGAACCAACAAACAACATATGTATCTCCAATGAATACCAAACCGCAGCCGAAGCACAGAAGGAACCAAAAATATATGACGAGCATGCCAGTAGAAATAAGAAAACATTCTTACTTGCAAACTGCAAACACTAAACAACAAAA
>JASDQU010418362.1:0-10172 GCA_032191745.1 Picea mariana
CAGAGTCTAATTGGGCCTCGGTGGTGGGTTTGGTTCCTACTATTGAGGAAAGGGATTTAGGTCCCGTCAACATAATTGGCGCTAGAAGGAGGGCCTGAGAATGAATGGATAAATATATATTTTATCTATCATTTCAAACAACCTACAGATTCGTAACAACCCACATGCATGGCTAGTTCGTCACAAGACAACCCACACACATTGAGTATTCCCAAAATGGATAACTCACCCGAGCTCGAGGAAGAACCTTTTCACCTTGAAATACCTTATGCTCTTCCTCACGAGGAAGTGAATCAATTCAGGAGAATCACTAGAGCCTACGCCTGACCGATCGGTGTGTTGTCCTTAGCTCCCATCCTCCCTTGAAGAAAACAATAAAGCAGACCAGTGGTTAGCACTCCCGACGAAGTTTTCGTACAATTCATGGAAGACTTAATAGATTTCACAATTACCTAAATCCAAGAACCTCTCGATCTGATACCCAAAACGTCAGCCGCCAACTTCTCCAAGCTAAACAAATTTTCAGAAGAAGAAGAGTTTGACTCAGATTCTAAAGATATGGAGGGTAATAATAACCATGAGGAAGAAAGAAAAATCCTACTTCAGAACAATCAACCCTGGTTGGTCGGAGATGTTGTGGTCGTCCCCAGACAAATACATAATCTTCCCCGACATCTGGAGAAACTGCTTCCTAAGTACGACCCCGAAACTTCAGGATTACCTGAAGATCACATCAAGAAGTTCATACTCATGATAAGACTTATGAACATTCAACATGAAGACATATTCTATAGAATTTTCCCCTACAGGTTCAAAAATTCAGCTTCCACGTGGTATTTCAACTTGCCAGTAGGATCGATAACCAGATGGACTAAGTTCCAGAAAGATATTTTAGATAAATTTGCAGAGGAAACTACTACAGGAGCCCTGATGGCTGAGTTGTTCGCAGCCAACATGAGTCTGAAAGAAAGGGTCAAATATTTCAATCAGAGATTCACAAGCATCTTAAACAAATTTCATCCCACGGAGAAACCAACTCAAGAGTTACAAATCGAGGTTTACATGAACACACTCCCAACTTCTATTTCTATGTTTGTAAAAAGAGCCTCTAAGAAAACCTTGGCAGAGAATTTTGAGGAGGCCAAGATGATAGAATTCCAGATGAAAGGATGTAAAGAGGGTCAGGTGTCCTTAGTGAAAAAAGAAAGCCAACCCCCCCCCAGAAGAGGAATCTTTCTGACTAGACCTCTAGGAAAACCAGTTGAACAAACTCCTGGAAAAGGGAATGGTGATATAGAATATCTCCAATGCATGGTGAAGAAATCATCAAATGAAATCATAGACATGAAGAGAAATGTAGGGGAGGGAAACCAAGGCCAAAGGCCCTATAAACCTTTCTTTAAAAGAAACCCGCCTTTCAAAGCAATTGAACCTCCCCATGCTAACTTAAATATCGATCTAGGGAATGCCACGTCTGATTCTTTCTGTACTTATCATCGGGAGAACCACTCCGAAAGAGACTTCCCTCAATGGGTACATGCCATGAATTTGATGGCCAATCCATTTCTAGATGAAGTCTCCCTAGCTAAATAGCCAAGCAGTTCAGTTATGAATATGGTGGACTAGGAAGAAGTTGACCCACTATGAGACACATCCATGCTGCTATGGGATCCTGATCTGATCATGCCTTCCAGTGATAATTTTGAGTCTCGAGAACAACCCACAAAATTTTTGATGATACAGACACACAGTAAGGGTCCGCACAGCTCAAAAGATACCGATGCCACCCGGGCTTCGTAAAGTAAGTTAAATCCCAACCACCCAAAAACCTCTTTCGCTCTCGGAAAAAATCCTATAGAGATTCACACCCAAGAGTCACCCAAACTAGATTACAACGTGGTCGAAGATTTGAAGAAGCTAAAGGCCAATATTTGAGTTATGGATATATGTAGGATCCCTCAACAGAAAGACTTTATGTTATAGGCAATAACAGAAAGACTTTCTGTTAAATCCTAAAACCTGATGATAGGCAATGGCACAGAAATAAGTTTGACTCACACAGGTCCTCTGGGAAAACCAATTGTGAATGCTTGTTCGGGAGATAGAAAAGAAAAACCTTTTGTCCCCCCGTTCCTCCTAACGTTTGAAATATTCAATAGAAACATCCATAACTATTTAGTAGCTTTTGGAGCATCCTCCAATGTCATTTCGTTGTCTATTTGCAAGAAATTGAATGGCATTCCTCTCAAGACTTATAAACATGTCATACAACTGGATAAGACCCAGTTCAAGGTCTTAGGAGAACTCAAATATGTGATTATTAGGATATCGACGCACCCCATGTTTTTGCAAGTGATCAACATTATTGTAGTAGATATCCCAGAGGCATATGGGCTATTACTAAGCCAATACTGGTCTGAAAAGCTAAATGTTTACTTCACTATGGATTGGGAAGACCTTTGGCTACCACTGAAGGGATACAAGGACATGATCAAAATCGATAAGGAGAGATGTTTGAACATACGGTCACTGATTTAGAAGCCGCTAATGAACCCTCATCCATATATTTCCCTGTACTGGGCAATTATTCCTGCGACTCTTACTTTGGAAACTTCGCTCCCCTCTTATCCGATGTTCCTCTTACTCAAAAATATGAATTGATTTTTCAAGACAAATCACCGATACTGATAGAAGACACCTTCTTTTGCCAAAACTCGGTGATAGAACTTGTGAAACAAGAGGTAAGGGACAAGAAACTAATATGGGAAACAAAAATAGCGATCCTTGTTCACAATTCTAGACCCTCTATTTTGATGGATCCAAATCTCAACAAGGCTCTGGAGAAGGATGCATCCTCATCAATCCTATTGGTAAACGTCATTTTTTGTTCTGTAGGCTAGAATTCGAATGTACCAACAACACTGCTGAATATGAAGATCTAGTACAAGGATTAAGGAAATCCATAGATTTCGATATCAAATGATTGAAAGTTTTCGGGGACTGTGAAATTATTGTTAGACAAGTAAGAAATACTATACATTCAATTCTCCTCATCTGAAGAACTATCAGCAAGAGGTGCATAGGTTAATAGAACACTTTGAGGATTTTAACATCATTGTGATCCCTAGAACAAAGAATATTCTTCTTGACTCCTTGGCCATTGCTGCTTCCAGGCTGTCGCCCTTAGAAGATTATGAAGCCTCTTGATTCACTGTGGATCTGCTCTACAAACCGTCGATACCTAATAACATTTCCAATTGGAAAGTATTCAAAGGAGATGAACAAATCATAAACTTATTGACTAACCAAGACAATTTCAAAGACCTCACTATTGAGGATGAAGAATTCCAAGAACTTTCCACGGAAACCGATCCTCAGATGGGATGACCTATGGATAAATCAAAGGGTCACACAATCCCAAAAGGGATAGCTAATATAGAAAAAAAAAATTATCTCAAGGAGAGAATTAAGGGACCCCAAAACACAAAGATTGGTAACTCTTGTCCCTTGCATGAAACTATAAATCTTGGGACCTCAGAGAGCCCAAAGAATGTGAATTTGGGCAAGACTATGTCTAAATAAGAGAGGAAATCTTACCTCAAATTATTCAGGCAATACCAGGATGTCTTTGTGTGGTCCTATAGGGATTGGAAAATGTATGATACCCGCATCATTCAACACACCATCCCCTTGAAACGGGAATTAAAACCTTTCCAATAGAATCTCTGAAAGTATCACCCATCCCTGGAGCCTCTTATGTATCAAGAGCTAAAGAATCTTTTAGATGCCAAGATCATTTTTCAGGTTAGGCATTCCACTTGGATAGCGAACCTTGTTCCGGTGACGAAAACGTCAGGGGAGCTCCGCCTACGCATAGATTTTAGGAACCTCAACAGGGCCTTAAAAAAATACAATTATCCAGTCTCGTCGATGGAACAACTCCTGTAGACCGTATCGGGCTCAAATATTTTCTCTTTACTAGATGGTTTCTCAGGATACAACCAAGTCCTTGTTTCGAAGGAAGATCGTTTAAAAACCACTTTCTAAACCAAATGGAGAACTTTCGCTTATAAGCGCATGCCTTTCGGGTTGATTAATGCAAGAGCAACCTTACAAAGAGCCATGGACGTAGCCTTCCGAGGATTAATTAATAGATGTGTGGTAGTGTATCTAGATTACATAACAGTGTATTCAAAGAACAAAGAAGAGCACATCCAACACTTAACTCAGATTTTCAAGAGGTGTAGGAAATACAGTATATCCTTAAACCCTAAGAAAACTATCTTTGATGTCGAGGAAGGTAAGTTGTTAGGTCACATTATATCTCAGGCAGGGATTCACATAGACCCTGAAAGGATTAAAGCCATAGCTCTACTTCCCTTGCCCCATAATAAGAAAGTTATGCAATCCTTTTTCGGACAAATTAATTTTGTGAGGAAGTTCACTCCCGACTTCGTGGAAATCACCAAACCCTTACAAAATATTATTCACAAAGATGTCGAGTTTAAGTGGGATGATGAGTGAAAAGACACATTCAACAATATCAAAGCTTCCATTTCCCGGGCCCCGATGTTGCGAAGTCCCGATTTCAAAAGGGATTTTTTCCTTTATACATTCTCCTCCGACCAATCGCTAGCTGCAGTCTTGACTCAAAAGGATGACGACAACAACGAAGCCTCGATGTCATTTATGAGTACTAATCTTCAAGGAGCTGAGCTCAATTATCCTGCTATCGACAAACAAGCCTACGCAGTTTATAAGGTAGTAAAACACTTCCGGTCTTACATCCTCAAGAATCACACTAAAGTAATTGTTCTGCACCCTGCAGTCCGATCCTTGTTTACCCAACAAGAAATGGGGGAAAGGAGAGAGAATTGGATGGTGGTAGTCTAGGAATCTGATCTAGATATAAAACCGACAAAACTAATAAAAGGGCAGGGGTTTTGTAAGCTTGCAGCCGAAGCCCAAGATCAAGTAAATAAATATCTTGGATGGGAGAATGAGATGGAACTATGGTGTGGTGAAATAGCATACATCTCCCCAGGAGAAGATTCTTGGTATAAAGATCTTACTTATCTTCTACACCATGGGACTTGTCCTGAAAACCTCAATCCCAGAGAAGGAGAGCGTTGAGATTAAAATCTATGCAATATCATCTTATAAATTCGGTGCTCTTCTAGATCAATTACGATCGGGTACTATTAAGATGTCTCGAATGAGGAGACACTGACAAATTCTTGAATGAACTCCATGATGGTCCTTCCAGGGGACATTTTGCAGGGAACACCATCGCTCATAAGATTATGAGAGTCGGCTATTACTGGCCCACCTTGCTCAAAGACGCTCATAATTACTCTAGGAACTGTAAAACTTGTCAAATGAGCACTAGAAAGGAGAAAAGAGAGGCGTTCCTACTCCAACCTGTTACTGTCTCTCGGACTTTCAAGCAGTGGGGGTTGGATATCATAGGAGAAATCACACCTAGATCCTCAAAACTACACAAGTACATTCTTACCGCCACTGACTATTTCACAAGATGGACAGAGGCCATTCCTCTGACTCATGTGAATGAGAAGGTGGTGATCCAATTCATAGAACAGTAACTGATCATGAGGTTTGGTGTCCCCTCTGTTCTGGTCTTCGATAATGCAACTTACTTTTCTTCGACCTTGTTGACAAAGTTTTCTCTGGACAAAGAAATCATAATCAAGTACTCTGCAAATTACTACCCCTAGGGAAATGGTGTGGCTGAATCAACCAATAAAAATGTGGTAAGGATATTGAAGAAGACGGTCACAGATAACCAGATAAACTGGCATAATCTACTCTATAATGCTCTATGGGCCGACTGGGTCACACCTAAGGAAGCCATAGGAAATTCTCCATACTTTTTGGTCTATGGGCAAGAATCCATCCTACCGAATGGGCTATGTCTCCTGCCTCTTCAACTGGCCCAAGATTTCAACGAAGAACCCTCATCGGCCATCAGCAAAGGATTAACACTCTGCTTATGCTAGAAGAAGAGAGAGAAAAGTCTAAGTCAAAAATCCTAGCTCACCAACGAATAGTGAAAAGATGGTTCGATAAGTGTAAGGCCAAAGAAAAGAATTTTGAGGTAGGAGAATTAGTCCTGAAGTGGGATAAATCAAATGAACCTAAGGGGAAACATTATAAGTTTCAGAATCTATGGCTTGGACCTTTCTAGGTAGCCAAGAATATTGGAACAGGAACTTATCGATTACAGAGCTTGAGGGGATAAACTGATGCCCTCCTGGTAAATGGCCAAGCCCTAAAACAATACTTCTACTAAAATTTAAATAAATAAATAAAAAATTGAGTCATGGCCCAGGGTCATAGGAAACGAAGGAGGAACATGGATTCTTCTTTCACCCAGTGAATCGTCATTTGTTGAGCACTCAACACACCCTAAAAGTCTATGTCCATTTTTCACTTTTGGGTACCACTTGATCCTTTACATTATATGTTATTCCTTCAGTATGAAACTGAAACTTGCGCTTATTTTTTTATGTCCATTCTAAATCCTGCCTGAACATACATCAAGGAATCATCTTAATCGTTGAAGGGCCCTTAATAAGATAATTAAAGAATCGACACACTAAATATTTCCCCGACACGCTCAGGAGTTCGGCATCGTTAAACGTTAAAGGTGATGAAAGAATTTTAACGAGTTTTAATTAACACCGAACACCGATCTTCATCAGCGTCGACAGTTGAAAGTCTTTTCTCTTACGATTGAAATTTGGAAGAGGTATCACCGAAGACTGAACCGTACGACTTTGGTAGGAAAACTAAGAGATAAGCATCACACAAAGAGGAAAGCGATATCGCTGATCGCCGACACCCTAAGCAATTTCAGCGTCGAAGAGTTACAAGATAAAGTACACATTAAAATTTTACATTTGAAATTATCGATCCCCGACTCCACTCAAGTATACATAGTCACAATATCTTCCTCCTTTAGTGCCTTCGATGTGAGTATATCCCTTAAGTGCAATCCTTACCCATCATCCAAATGCTAAATTTTATGTTCAAATATTTTAAGTGACCCCGGTTTAATAAGCCATGTCGGAAGTTCTAGAGAAAACATATCAACAACTTCATATTTGCAAAAGTAACAATTATAAAATCACATGATCTGTGAAAAACTTAAATAAAAGAACGCAGTTAATTTACATCCAAAAGGGGATGTGATACATTCAAGAAGCTTCAATTTTTTCATACAACTAGAAAATTTCCCACCAGACTTGGGCTATATATGAATAGATATCATCAGCATCTTTACTGACCGACCCGGTCACAGTGAGAATACAAAAATCTTACAACAAGAGGGAAGAAATTTTAGGTGTAACTATGGGAAACACAAAGTAGGGGGGTCACCCATTATGCATCTCCTGCGTGCGCACCCTCTCCCAGAATGCTTCTCGCACCATGTGAAATTTCTTTTTCCTTGTTAGTTGCCATCCTCTGCACCTCGCGCAACTACACAATTGTGTCTTGATCTTCTCAAAGTTGTCTCTGGAGCCAAACTGTGCTTCCTCCGCGACCCTACGACATCGATACCCTCTGGTTCTTCGCTGCCAACTGGATCCACAACTCCCTATTTTCTTGATATAGTTCATCTATCATGAGTTGGAATTTCTCTAACTATTGGATGGGACTCTTAATGGGAGAACCCAGTCCTTTTACCCTTCCCTTTTGTCCTCCGCTTCCTTTACTGGCAGTCTCCACAAGCCTCGACCAGTTAGTAAGCACTCTAGACTCCTCAACGGTTGGGTATACACTCATCTCATCTCGGGGGCAGTCTCCCTCCCTTTTTCCCGTGTCTTTCCTAGGCCTCCCTCTTCTCCGTGGTGTTCGCTCCTCTAGGGGTGTGGCCCCCAACATAACTATTTCAGGCGTACTTCCCTCCACCCCAACTTCCACTATAGGCATCGACACCTTCCCCAAGCAAATGCTTGTACCTCCTGTCAAATCCTCAAAGACACTGAGACCCAATAAGAAGAAGTCCCAAGCACGTTGGGGCTCGAACATGGCATTCCAGCTACCTCGCAAACCCCGTCCCTTATTAGGGGAGGATTCCATAATTCAACGACGTGGTGGCTTGGACACCTACAGGTGATAAGGACCACTGCACCAAGTCTTGCCTAAATAAACGCACCAGATCAGCGTCACAGAGGCACAAACTTGACTTATGCATGGAATTCCTCATAGAATTCCTAGGATTTATAAACAAACAAAGCAACAAACCAGAGCATGCCAAAAGAACACTCATGTTTCATGACAAGATGCCTTGAATAGTTAACACGTCATAGCTGCTCGTCGGACGTAATCCAGAACGCTTGAAGTGTCGTCGAACTGAGTCCCAGAGAATGTGTAGCACGCTCATTCCAATTTCTTTAAAATCCCTAGCTTCCATTATTGACAATTGATAGTTGACACACTTGGTGATACGGGTTCTTGAAGCATTTAACCACTTCATTACTACAATACCCGACCTTATGGGAGCATACACTTGCACACTCAACTCTGGCATCTTTTCCCGGTCCCAAAGGTTGAGAAGCCACTATGACGGTTCCAACCCACGTATCCGCCGTACTCAATTTACCATGCTATGGAGCGCTGACATGACTCGTCTAAACTAAAGAAGAATGGCGGGGTGGATGGAAGACATCGCAGGTAATTCAAAAGAGAAATCGAGATCACGTAAGTATTGAACGATCAAGAATAACAAGCTTCACAGGTACGCACTGATCCATTATGTTTATTAGTACCTTATGTCATATCTCTTGATTGTTAAACTATCTCAAATCCTCTTGTAGGAACAACTCCCTAATCTCCAAACAGAGCTTGCTCTGTGATCTCACCGATAAACCCGAAAGAAACATCGAAGCAGTATCAATAGATTGATGAAGGAATTAGGTCTCCCCGAGTTCGACACCCCCGATAATTTCATTGACTTGAGAAACGTGGTCAAGTTGCATGCCGAACAGGATGCACTATGGACCAAAGAGTTCGCGAAAATAGCAGATGTGAAGCCAGGGTAAGTACGACAATTCGTCGAACATCCAATCAGAGCCCGAACCATGCTACAACAGCTAAACTTCAGTTTAGTAAAGTATCGAGCGCAGGCAGTAGACATAAGGGGAACATACATGGCCCTGATGAAACATCATATATTTCCATGGGCTAAAACTTGTGAGAAACTGTTTGTCATCTGGACTGAATACGAGAGCAGTCATCCTTTCCAAGAAGTATCTCAAGACGACTGTTAAAGAAGCTGTTAGAAGATAACGCCACGTGGTGATTTCTGTTTTGTTTAAACTTCAATTCGTTGTTAGTTTCAATTAGAACTATGTATTATAAATAGATACATTGACCAATTAGCAATGGGTCGATGGTTGTTGTAAGAACTCTTTCTTTTGGGCTGTTAAGAATTATTTTGAGACTGCTACGAATTGAGAAGTCCTTCTGGACCAAAGACAAATTATTTTTATCAGATGTATATGATTGGACCTGGAGAAGAACTACTTCCTATCATGTTTCATGAATGATGCAGTAATGAGTAAGAGAAATTAATTATGTTGTCAAGTTATCTGGTGCAATGTCTTGATGTTCTTTGCTTTAATGATGAAGATAGGTAAGAATCATAATTTTATGAAGTTGAAGTTGTTTGGTTACCTTCCCAGTGAGCTAAAATATGAACAGTAGGGTCCTTAATTACTTATTGGCAAAAGGATTATTTCGAAAGCGATTGATGGTAGAGTTGTAACCAATGTCCATTTACCAGAAAAGGAGAACCAGACCCGTAGATGGTAACTAAGGTGACAATGTCGTTATCATGAAATTCATTGATTTCATACGGCCCTATCCATCTTGTATGTAGTTTTCCAGGAAAATCCTTAAATTTGGAGACATAGAGAAGTGCCCAATCACCTTTCTGGAAGGATTTCTTCTTGATATGTTTATCATGCCAGTTAGCTCTCTGTTGTTGAATAATAGTTGTGTGTAGCACCCTTCCACAGGATGCTAAGCAATTAACTATTTATTTAAATACTTACACATTAACAACTTTGTTTTAGCATTATTTCATTGATTTTTATTTACACATTTCTTCTACAACTTCTCAATAATAAATCTAATAACATGATGAA
>JASDQU010418363.1:0-10239 GCA_032191745.1 Picea mariana
TTGATTTGTATCTCTGTAATAGACCTAGTGTATATGATCACATTCCTACAAACCTTCCTTAACTTTAAAAAAAAGAGACTAGCATTTTCATCAAACTTTTCTTTAGTCTCACATGCCTAGTTTTGGATTAGTCAACAACCCTAACTTGAATTAATCATAACTTTGAACCTGTAATGTATAAAGATCGAAAACTGATGCACAATGTTATTCATTGTGTTTTATGAAATTCCTCCAAGTGTCACTACTTGTAACCTCTCAGAAATGGATTTATAGCAAAAATGGCATACCTTGTTGAATTCTAGCTTATTCTAGAGAGTGACATTGTAGAGCGTGCCTCGCACAAAATATTTGATGAAATGATCTAAAAATATTACACAACATAATACATAATGTACCCTAACCAACACATTTTGTCTCACTGAATTTGGATTTTTTATGAAGAATTTATGGCATGTTTACCCGAAACACCTGATTTTGACTAGTTTCAGGACTGGCCACAAACCCTATTTTCCATGGAGTGTAAATCGCAAAATACAATGACCCACAAGCTGAATTTCTTACCAAAGATACTTGGATATGTTTTCTCACTTTTATAGAAATTTCACGGTCTGAAGCATTATAGAAAAAAAGTTATAGCGAAAATGGTGAGATGACCTGTAAATAATATACCTTAGAAAGCACCATCAAAAGAATTTATCTTTCCTTGCATTTCGGCCTTCTTTTCTTCACCTTCACTCAGAATTCTGGTTTAGATATCCTTGGTTACCTCATACACATATAGATATATATTCAATATGCTAAAGTGTGATTCAAATGAGAGAGCCTTTCCTCTTATTTATACTCTCCAAGTAGCTTCCTTAAAAACATCTTCTAGGTCACTTGGCCCACTTTCCTTATTTTAGGGTTGTGTCCACTTCTAATTTATCCATTAAATTTATTATTGAAATAATTTACCTTTTATTCACTTTGAATTATAATACACTCATCACTTCACTTTATTATTTACCTTTTAAAATCTCTTAAACCACTTTGATTACTTTGACCTTTTGGGGCTTCTAGATGACATATGAGGGTCCTCCAACTTAATAAGGCCATAACTCTCAAACTGTGAGAAGTTATGTGATGTTCTACATACCATCAGAAATGACATGACATGTACTATCCATATAGAATAGTATTATATGAAAATATATCATAACTCATACTGTTACCCATCAAACAAACTTGGGTCCATTACCCAAACCCAGGGTCTCCAACTTCTCATGGCCATAACTCTCTAACGGTGAGAAATTATGTGACATTCCACATACCACCGGAAATGACATGACAAACACTATCCATATAGGATATTTTCCCTGACAAATTCACTTTCCTTCATCTCATTATTTGGCAATTAAGCATGGGTTCACTTACTCCACAAAGCGTCTTCCCGTGACGGCTTTCACCATAAGGGGACCAATTTTGAGTTCATCCATATTTACTTCTTATCAACAATCACAAAACAATAATGAGTCATATTTACATCAAACAATATTGGGTCCATTACCCAAACCTTTGTGCTATGGGTCTTTCTTCAAGGGTTGACATCAATAACAACCAACCTTAATCAACACTCCTAACCCATCAACTAAGTTTTTGTGCTTTTGAAAGATTGGTATCATCACACAGAAAAGGAACAGACATTACATAGCACCATGGTGCTACAAAATTATCTATATAGTATGTTATGCAATTTTTATACCTAATATTCTATGAAATCTCCTAGACAAATTACACAATGGCACTACCGTTTATGCAAAACGCTACGAAATATCCTAGCTAAACTCAACAATGGCGCTATTGAATCTGTAGGAACAACTAATAGATGGCACTACCAAATCCATAGAGATGTTTTGATGAGTGCTACTACCGAATCCGCAGAGGCTATTTGAGGTATGGCACTACCAAATGTGAAGATATATTTAAGGAGGGGCGCTACAAAATTGCACTGTATTTACACAAGATCGATGCTATGGAAACTGCAGTCCTGTTTTGAAGGAGGTTCTACGAAATGTGCAGAGTGGTTTTGCAAAGGGAACTACAGAACTGTCTACCCAATGTGCTACTGAATGGCGCTACAAACTAGCAACTTTAATCAATGGATTCGAGTTCATGACACCTTTGGATGGTTGATGATGTGGATAGAACCAAGTATCATAGGTGGTAGCATGAAGGCATCATATCAACCCCTGGAGGACACTTCGAAATGGAAAGGAATGTGCCACAAGGGAGACATGTCATTTAATTTTTGTTGGATTAGTTCCCAACATGGTTCCTATTTTGTAGCAGTTTCTTAAGAGTTGTTAGCACAGGTGTTATATTGATAACTGTTTTGGAGAATCCTAAGGGAGGGAGGCCAACTCACACCTCTAGTTGTTGCCTTTCCTTATTTTTGTTATAAATACATACTCTAAATGATTAAGTGAGTTGGAATGGTTGAGTTGGGCTCTCTTATTGTAATATTTTTGACTAACTAGACTAGTTCTCTGGTTATGTACTGGACTTTGAGAATTTTTTATTAATAGAAGTCAGTTTCTCTTATTTCATCTTGTTGCCTCTTATGTTGAAGTTTTCATGATTGGACAATCCACATGCGATTTTTATGGTTGTGTTATGATGAATGTTTGATTATAATATTGCTATGATTTTCTTCAGTGTTCTTTGAACTTTGAATTCAAGAAGATCTTGTGTTTGATTTTTTCCTCCTTCGGCTGCTTGAAGACCTGATGTTAATAGAATACCTTTACACCTCCCTCTATAAGTCTTCCTCCTATTCACTTTTACTCCCATTCACTTATTGAAGATAATCAAGACCTCGTTTTCTTTTCCATCCTAGCCCATATTTTTGAGTTAAAACATTATTATTTTGAGTCTTGTCCATTTGACCTTAAGTCACTCATTTAAATTTACATATACTTTGATGGGTACTGGTCTTATACTCTTTTCAATATGAGGATGATTCATAGTGCTAACAAGTGGTATGTTGTGCTA
This sequence comes from Picea mariana, assembly GCA_032191745.1. Lineage (NCBI taxonomy): Eukaryota > Viridiplantae > Streptophyta > Pinopsida > Pinales > Pinaceae > Picea > Picea mariana. The sequence continues at coordinate 3,031 of JASDQU010418363.1, forward strand.
AAATTCATATTTGTACCAAATCCTCTAAATAATCCTGTCCAGAAATTTGAAGTAAACTTTGTGTCTCTATCTAAAAAAATTGTCTTAGGTATCCCATGTAACCTAGCAATCTCTCTCATGTAAATTTATGCAATATTAGTTGTTGTATGATCCAATTTTATAGGGAAAAAATGAGCATCCTTTGTCAATTTATCAACCGCTACCATGATTGATTCATGTTGTCATTCTTTCCTCGGAAATTTAGTTATAAAATCAATGGTTACCACTTATCATTTCTTCTATGGAATTGATAATGGTTGTATCAAACCCGTTGGGTGCCTATGCTCAGACCTCACTCTCTAACGTTCCATACATCTTGCAATGTAATCAACAACATATTTTTTCATTCCTGGCCAAAAGAATTGGCTTCTTACTACTGCAATATTTTTTTGGTAATAGGGATGTCTCGCATATGGAACATTATGCATTTCTTTTAATACCAAATTCCTACGTTCTCCAGAAATAGGAACATAAATTTTATTTTTATGCATACGTAATCCATATTCCTTCAACTCATATTCTTTAAAAAAAAATTGTACATTTTCTTGTTGTAATATTTTGTTTACCTGTAGGTAATGCTAAGTTGTAACAACAACATCTAAAATTCAACTCTTTAAATATGATTGATTCATACCAATGGTTGTAGCATGCATGCGATGTACTCTTCTACGAGATCCATGAACAAATTTATTTTATTATCCTTTTATATGCTTGATGTCAAAACCATATTATCTTAAAAATTCCATCCATCTCATTTGTTTGGTATTCAAATTTGGTTGTTCAAAAATATATTTCAGACCATGATGGTTTGTTCTTAATTCAAATCTCTTCCCCATGGGATAAATCCTCCACATATTCAATGCATGAAAAATGGAAGCAAGTTCCAATTAATGTGTGGAATAGTTCCTCTCATGTTCCTTAATATTTTTGGACTCATAAGCAATGACATGTCCATTTTGAGTGAGGACTCCACCAATTCCTTCCTTTCATGCATCTTCACATACAAAAATACTTTCATCTGGGTCAAAAATATTTAAAACAGGTGCACTGATAAGTAATTATTTCAAAAAATTAAAGTTCTCTTCACACTCAGTCGTCCATTCAAATTTATTTCCCTTATTTTGCAAAGAAGTGATGGGATGAACAATCTTAGAGAGCCCTTCTATAAACCTTCTCTAGTAACCAACTAATCCCATAAAATATCTAACTTTTGAAACATTCATGGGTAAAAAGAACACTTACTAAGCTTGGCATACAACTGATGTTCCCTCAACACTTGAAATACCAACCTTAGGTGATGTTCATGCTCTTCCTTTGACTTAGAGTAGATAATTATGTCGTCCAAGAATACTATGACAAATTTATCCAAATAATTTTTTAATATGCCATTCATTAACCACATAAATAAAGTTGGTGCATTGGACAGTCCAATTGGCACCACTACAAATTAATAAATCCCATACCTGGTTCTAAAGGTTGTCTTATGTATGTCTTATTCCTTGATTCTTACCTGATGGTAATCTGATCTCAAGTCTATCTTCGAAAATATCTTTTCCCCTCTTAGCTTATCAAAGAGGTCATCAATTCTAGGTAGAGGATATTTTTTCTTCACAGTGAATTTATTCAGTTGTCGAAGGTCAATACACAACCTCAATGTTCCATCCTTCTTTTTGACAACGTGTACTAGTGCTCCCCAAGATGAAACACTTGGAGGTATGTACCATTTCTTCAAAAAATCGTCCAACTACATTTGTAATTATTTTAATTATGGTGTACTCATTTAGTAAGGTGTTTTTGATACTAGGGAAAATCTTGTCACTAAATCAATAGATAAATCTATCTCCCTCCTTGGTGGCAACCCTGGTATTTATTAGAATACATCTTCAAATTATTTTAGTACCAAAAAATTATTCAAGGCTTGGCCCTTTGTCTTTTCTGTGAGGTAAATCCTTGTACAGGTGATCTTCTTTGCATCCCCAACATTGGATTGGTGGTATTCCCCTTTTTCCCAAGGAGTCTTCTCTCTTGTATTCATCCTTTGTAGGCTTGTCTGGAAGAGTTTTATTTGGGATATTTCTATTGAAAGGACATTTAAATCCTTTCTTTCTTTGGTCATACTTCTCCTTGTTCTTATCCTTCCAATATTTTTGCAAAGACTCGTTGCCCTTTCCTTTCTCATACAAGTACTTATCCTTCCTCGTGGTCTCAGTCAAAGTCATGGGTTCATCATATTGAATATTCTCTTTATAAAAGGATGGTAGTCCATTTAAAAACCTTTGTATTTTCACTTTCTCATCTTTTATAAACCCCACACACTTTATAAATCCCAAGAACTTATTTTCAAACTCTTCCATGGTCATGATTTCCAGCCTGTGTTCAAAGGAATCATGCATTTTATTTTCATAGAAGTGCTTGGAAAGGTACTCCTTCTGAAAATATTTCTTGAACTGCTTCCAAGTGATCCTACTCTCATTAATGTGCTAAACTTTCTTCAGTTGATCCCACGACATAACAACTTTCCCATGTAAATGGTATGTGGTAATTATGGCTTCTAGGTTTTATGAGTAGTTATGAAATTGAAAATACCTCATGAGTCCATGAAACCATGCTTCAACATCATCTTCCCTTTCTCTTTCACAATCAAAGGATGGTGGCTTAAGCTTCCTCATCTCTCCTTGCAAACTATCCAATTCATGTCTTGTTCTTTGGTGCCTAACAAGAGACACTTTTGGGCTACTTATGGAATATTCCTATGCCTAAAAATTCCTTGTTGAGTGAGGTGAGTGATGTCTATGAGTTATGCTATCACTTCTTGAATAACTAGCTCTGATGTAGTTGTCTCTTCTTTCACGATATATGTCATCTTCCTCCGGTCTTGAGTTTGATCCATTATGTGTTTTCCTTTGCGACTGATTTAAGCTTTGAATTACTTGACAATTTATCTATTTTTTATCTCTCATCAACCTCTCATTGTCTTCATTGTAACTCTACACTTCTATTTTCAGGCTTCTCACTGTCTCTAATAAGGTTTCTTTCTCCCCTATACTCTTGTGCCCATTTGATTTTCTCTTTGCATTACCAACAATGATATTTTTCCCTTCGACCTCTTTATCATGGTTGCAATCTACCTCTACTTATTCCATTTATTGAATATTGATTCTTGTACTGAACTGATATGTTTATACCCCCTAATTCTGAAAAATGTACAAGCAACCAGTTTCTTAGAAATATGCATATTATAAAACTTTTTCCAAAAAATGCTTCAGGTCCTTTTTTTCTCAATTCATGAAGAAATATATTATCATTCTTCAAATTATAACAATTAAATTTAATTTTCCCCTTAATCATCTTTCCAATGACTATACTCTTGCCCCAATCTGATATCTGAGTTGAAAGTTATGGCTTCCAAAAAAAGTCACTTTCACCCTTCTTTTTTTTTGCAACAGGATCTTATCGAATTATTCCACAACCCCCTTAAATTGGTACAAAATTAAAATTATGCACAGGTGCTTCCTTCAATCCACTTTCCTTATGGATGTGGGCTCAAACCCACTAGATTATTCACTCTTTAGCTCCTTTCTCTGTATTCTTCCCCACAATACCTCGTTCAAAAAAGTGTTTGTGGGCTTGTTTACGTTTAGGCCCTTCACACCTCTAATCAACCCCTTCACCTTAGCATGAGACTAGTGTTGGAACCAGGTCCTCCAGAATTTGCCATTCATGTCCTATTCTGTATTAATACTCCCCGAAGTACACTTCACCGAAGAAACTATATTATCTCTACTACTAGATCAGATGGTTGAGATTTAATCTCTCATTGACTGGAAAATCTCGGCCCATATGAAGGCTCTGAGACTCTAGGAAATTAAAATTCTCAAGTATTTCAACTCCCCGAGAGTTTTAACTGTTGAAAATCTCATAAAGTGATGAAGACCTCTTACCATCGGTTACAACCTCTTCTTACGCTATCCTTTCACTAGTTAATCCAACTGCCATGACCTAATCAAGCATCAGGATGGACAATCCTTATTCATTTCGGGACTTTGGTGCTCCGAGACTCCCATATATTACAAATTTTGAGTTGTTCAACTCCCCTAGAGTGATATCTTCCTAATTTATTACACCATCCTTTCAAAGATTTATCTAATAGTCGAGAAAAGTTCGGAACGAATCTTAGATCGATGGTCTATGTGAATTCATGATTTCACCCTTCGACACTTTCACCGGTAAATATGTTGGACATTCTCGGAGGCCATCATATTGGAGATGACATTGCATGTTGATGTGGCCTATGGTGATGTGGACCCTTGGTATGTGTGCCATATGTCACCTAGAAATGGATAGGTTGAGGTACAAAAGGCACTCAATTCATGTGACACGTTTCCCCACATGACACCCCTGCCATGTGGCATAAGACATGTCATCAACCAAGTGGATGGTCCACATTTATCTTCCCCATATATGAAATCCTTTGTTGATTTTACAGACTACAACTTTGCACTTCGTGGCTTTGACACTTTACAACTTCGACGCCTCGGAGTTTCGTGGCTTTTCCTAGTCTCTAGTAATCACCAAAGTGGTGAAGTTTCATATTTTTCCATCTCTTGCTTGGATTTGATCAATGGCCGATGATCAACAAGTTCAATTTGACAGTTGTGACTTAATCACTCCTAGCCTCTGGTTTCACCTCTATCCGATGGTACTCATTCACTTGACTTCTGATATAATAATCTATAATTACTTGATTTAACGGTTGTGATCGCTCCTGAATTTAAAATGGAATGATGAAGATTCCATGATCCTTTACAAAGGACCTCTATTTGCATGATGCTTTGGCTTCTGCGTGATCTCTGCAAAGCCATCTCACCTGAGCTTTAAGATATTGAAGACATATTATTTCTTAACCATAATACCATGTACAATAGTTATGGCCCATACCAGCCTAATGTTTCACCTAGAAGCTCCGATACCAATCTGTAATGTACCCAACAACCCACATGTTGTCCATGCTACTTCAAACTTGCTTCTAAAATAGAGGCATGAAATATTCATGTGCAGAGAGAAAGATTCATGCTACAATATAAAAGAAATGAATATAATTACATACACGACAATAACCAACAAGCATGCACATTATAAACATGAATCTCATAGATAATAATTAATACACAACAGAATAAATATATATGTAAATGAAACCATGATAGACGACACTTATCTTTAATTAAATGAATCACCAATTGGTTTCATACCAAGGATGTTCCACCCAACCATAGACATTATTGTTCCAATTTGTTGGCATATTTATTACAGGCAGACAAAAGGTGAAGTATTTGTTTTCCATTGATGGCAAGCTCAGCCCAATGATGATAAACAAGAGAAAGTGGCAATACCAACAGTGCAACGATGATCGCATGGAAAATGGAAAGATCAAAAGCATAAACTCCAGGAGTCAAGGAAGCAACTCACAGCAGAAAATCCCAAAATCCTGAAGAGAGAATGTCAAAGACTCCATTTCAGAGTTCTAGATACTAGGAGTTGGAGGAGTCAAGAGTCGAAACTCTTCATCACAGGAGTCCCAAAGTCACGAAATGTGAAACGCCAAAATCCCGAAACAGACACATCAACAAAGATTTTCGCAAACCGGGAAATAACTCCATTTCGGAGTTTCGGATACTGGGAGTTGGAGTGTTGAAACACTTCACCATAGGAATTCTAAAATGTCGAAATGTTGAAATGTGAAAAACACCTTTTTGTGTAGGTTTCGGTTACCGAGAGTTGGAGTGTCAAAACACTTCACCACAGAAATTACGAAATGCCGAAATGCGAAATTACGACATGGAGTTTCAAATTTTCGAGGATTGAGACATGGAGCGTCAAGATATCTCATCACAAGAATTGTAAAAATCGTGAAATGCTGAAAGGGACTATTGTGAGTTTCGAAGACTCGAAGAGAAAACGTCGAAATCCTGTAAGCAGTTTGATTAGGAAAAGAAGGGATCTGATTATGAAGTTTTTTGGACCGTTAATCTAGATCCATTTTAGGGATCATGACTTGGAGAGTTGAGATGCTTCCCAATAGGAATTCATGACATGTGAAATCGCGAATTGCCGAAATACAAAATGTGAAAGACATTTTGTTTCTTGTAATCCAACAGTGTAGGTGAATTCGAATATGATTGGAGGGATACTGTTTCACCTCACAATTAATTGATCAGTTAAGATTCATTTAGCAAAAATGATTCATGATTCTTGATCGGTTGGTGATTCAGTTGCTGAGGAGTGTGTGAATAAAAGAAGATATGAGACGATTATGCATGGTTGGTCATTTTGTATGAAGAATGAGTTGAACTATAAGAAAGGAAAAATTACAGTATGAGTAATGTGAGATAAAACTCAGAGATGAGTAATAGATGAGAAATAGATAGAAGCAAGAGCAGAATTGCAGAACAGACAGAGGAAGAGAAGAATTGTAGAACAGTCAGAAGAAAACCAGATTTACAGAACAGAGAAGAAGTGGTAAGAATCGATTTATCTGTGTTGTTAGTTATTGAATCATTTATTTATAATCAGGGAGGTAGGGTGGTTCTAGGGAGGACTATTGTCCTCAAAGGTTCAAGTGGGTGCTTGAACATAGGGAGTTGTAGCTTCCATCTGGTTGTAGCCAGGAAAACCAGGGTGGCAGGGTGGTGCAAGGGAGAACAATTGTTTTCTTTTATACAGGTTGGTCCCTGTGTGACTGGAAGCTGGTGCTTCCATCTAGTTAGTGCAGGAACACTTAGGGATTTGTTGATTCCTTCTAGTGGGTGCTATAGAAACCAGAGAGTTGGTGCTCTCAAACAAGTTGGATCTTGTAAAATAGAGGTAGTAGCCGTACATTGAGTTGGTGCGCAATTATAGATGATGTATAGAACTTAAAAGGCTGCCTACCATTTCGAAGAAGAAGAGGTTTTCTCCCTTTATGGGTTTCCTTGTGAAAATCTGTCTCTGTGTATATCTTATGTGTGAGTGATGCTCATTATTTGTGTTGTCCATATGTAGTATAATATTGATGGTCACTTGGAGAAAGATTAAAAATGGTTTAATTGAATTAAAATTGTTTAAGCACGGTAACAACTGATTCACCCCCCCTCTCGGTTGTCTTAGTAATTTCAACAATTGGTATCAGAG
>JASDQU010418364.1:0-10239 GCA_032191745.1 Picea mariana
TGAGACTAAAGAAAAGTTTGATGAAAATGTTAGTCTCTTATTGTTAAAGTTAAGGAAGATTTGCAGGAATGTGATCATAAACACCAGGCCTATTACAAAGATACAAATCATATTTGGATGATGAAATTGGTTACATATTTTGGTTGAGGTACATGTTGAGTACATGGTTGAGACAACTAGTTGATGAGTTGGCACATACATGAGGTGTATAGTTGATGATGTTGGTACATATGGATGAGTCATAGTTGATGAGTAGTTGACACATGATTGGTACATACTTGGTACATGGTTGGATGCACTTGTTTATGGTACAGGTTGATTGCAAGTTGTTTGGTATAGGTTGGTGCATGGTTGATGCACTTGTTTATGGTATAGGTTGATTACAGGTTGATTCTTGGTTGATGCATGGTTCAAATTTATTGGTACAGGTTTACAACGGTATATCTCACAANGGAGAACATAGGGGGTTGTAGCCAGAGAATTGGGGAGTTAGAAATTCCCTCAGGTTGTAGCATGAGAAACTAAGGGGTTGCAGCCTCCTTCTAGTTGCAGCTGGAAAACAAAGGAAGTTGGTGCTTCCAATGAATGTAATTCTTCCAGACATATAAGAAAAAACATTCTGTGGTTTTCTCCTGATTTGGGTTTCCACATAAAACATTGGTGTATTGTGTATGTGTGTGATTGTTTATTTCTTACTTCTCATTATTGGATAATAATTCTACATTGATATAACATTTGAAGAAAAATGATTATAATTATGCTATTATTGACTCACCCCCCCTCTCAGTAATTCAACAACTTCCTGAAACACGATTGCGTCTGACAGGGCCCATTTCTGACAGGAAATTGCATGCACAATCTATCAGGAAGCATGTAGACGCAATGCCTTTAATGAAACTTGTCGAATATTCTCCTGTGATTTTTGTTTTGAGTATAAATACTCATGTTTTATATTTTTTAAGTGTTTGAGCTAGGATCCCATATTGTAACGTTTTGATGAAGCATTGGTTTCTGTGGTTATGTATCTGTATTTGAGACTTCTTGTTTAATGAAAGTCATCTTGTTTTCATATCTTTGTAAACAACTGTGTTAAAACACTCGGAATTGGAGGATCCAGTCGAGGGTATTTGTGTTGTTGTGATGTAGGTTCGATCATAGAAATATTATCACCAGTTTTAAGTAGTTTCATGTGTTATCTTCTCCCTCTTACACTGAGTAGCTCAGAATTGGAGGATCCAGTCGAGTTGTTACGGTAGCATTGTGATGTAGGTTTGATCACTATGTTTTTGTGACTATGTCATATCGACACATTTCAGGGTCTTGTTTTTCTTCTCCAAGTTTTTGGAAGGCCTGATGCCCATAGCAGTCTTGTCCACCATTCTCACCATGTCTTCCCTCTGCTCATTTTAAACTCAACTTCCTGACTAAATTTAGGTCAACACTTCACCTACTCGTGCATGCCTGACCCAATTTTCTGAGTTAAAGTGATATTCTCTTGGGTTTGTGCCCATTCGACCACCCCAATTTATTATTGTGACATATAAAATTAATGGGTATCAGGCTTACCTCTGCCGCAATCCAGAGGTGACTTATGGTGCTAACATTTCTAGCATCATTGCTAGGGACGACGTTGAATATTTTCCCTAGGATTCAACGACAAATCTTACTGGTTATGAAGGTGCAATAGAACCCAGTACATCAAGATTGCAACTATGCACCTGGAGACTCCACTGTGGTGATTCCATTGATGCATATCTATTGGCAACTCCACTGCTTCAGTTGTGGATTCCAGAGGCAGACACACTAGGTCTACTCCATAGCTGCCTTTGGAAACACCTGAAGCTGACCCAAAGAAAATTATAAGAAAAGGATAGGCCCTTCATCAAGGTACTTCTACTATTGAAATAGGTATTTCTGATGATTTTCATTATCCTATAGGAACTCCAAATTCTAATTTTCGGCCTTTTGTTGTACCTTCTGTTGGAGTTTTTTGAACTTTGAATTTTGGGAGTGTCCCTATTGAGTTTTCCCCTCCTGGTCTGGTATTAGAGGGAGAAACCATTGTCACTCCTCTCTCCCTTGAGTTCGTACCTTGGTTTAGACCCAACGTCGCAAAATATTTTCCTACCCCAGGCTTCACCACCCCCCCCTCCTATTATTGTTTCCACTACCACAAAAGGAGGAACCTGAGTTCCCTCAAGCCCTCCAACTTTTTCTCCAAATCCTCTATTGTTTCCTTTTCCTCCAAGAAGCTCTTTTCCAGTTTCCTTCATTCGAACCCCTTCCCCTCCTAATTCTTCTCCACCTTGATGGTGAGGCTAGAAAGTGGTTTAGAGGCTTGAATCATGGATCTATTGTTGGGATTGAAGCTCTAGATGATGCTTTCTTGAGGCAGTGGTCGGAAAAAAAAAAAATTATGTATTATATCATAGATTTTGGGTCCCTAAAGAAGAAAGATGGAGAATCAGTCTCTTAATTCTCCAAACAATTGAATAAAATGTACAAAAAAATCCCTACGGAGATAAAACCTATAGAATCCTCTACCAAAATCACCTATGCTAGTGCCTTTGACCCCGAATTCTACCTCCTTATTAGAGAAAGAAGGTCTACTTCCCTGTATCATATGCAAGATGCAACCCTGGAAGTAGAATCCAATGTATTGGCAGTTTACAGACTTAGGAACAAAGCCGACAAAGACAGAGGAAGAGGGAGATATGAAGCTTGAACATTTGGTTCTCCCACATCCTAGCCTCAAGTGGATGAATTGACCAAGATGGTGAAATTCCTTTCTATAGAAATGGAGAAGATGAAGTTTGAAGGGAAGCAAGGTTATAAGAACATCCCAAATATTGATAACAGAGGCAACTTTAGGAGGCCGAATAACAATGCTCCTCAGATTATGCCAAGAGAGCCTAGAAATAGAGATAGGGATGATCAAAAATCCAAACCCCTCTTCAGAATAACCTTGTTGTTGATGAAGAAAGAGAGGAGGAAGAGCTAGATCCTGAAATTCATTGTATTGGAGACACCTCCCCTTTTCCCCATTTGACTCAATCTGCCTATGAGGAGTCCCTCATGAACAGTCAAATAAATGAGATAATCAAGGGGGAGAAAGCCAATAGTATTCCCAATAAATATAACCTCGGGTCTAATAATAGGGAAGTAAATTATGACATCCTTGATCAGCCTTGCATAGCAGAGAAGCCTACTAAAGATGCAACAAACAACAACAAAGAAGGGGAAGCTCATAATCCTCCACCAAAAGCCAAAGAATTTATCTGAGAGGTAAGAGAGATTCTGAAACCCCATTCTTATTTTAGCTTTGAGCATGAAATTCAGAAGATTAGAATCATCATTCCCCTTTCAGAGCTATTCAAGCACGAAGATTTTAAAAGAAGTCTCTTTAAGCTGTTGATACCTGAAGCTCCCAATAATTCCACAATCTCAGTAAATATCCAAGATGAGAAGCCAACAATCATCCTAGGTCCTATGGTAGAATATAGAGGTGATTCATCCCCTCCCTTCTACATGTCCCTGGACATACATGATAAGGTGATGCATAACTACCTGATGGACTCGGGGGCATCTCATAATCTCATGCCCAAAACTATCATGGATGAACTGGGCCTAGAAGTCACAAAATCTTATGATGATTTGTATTATTTTGATTCAAGGAGAGTGCAATATCTTGGGGTCATCAAAGATATAATTGTGACCCTATTTTAGCTTCCCATGAAAGTGTGGTTATGGATATCATGGTGGCTAATGTTCCTCCCAAGTTTGGCATGCTTTTTTCAAGATATTGGATAAAACGGCTTGGGGGAACCTTGCATATGGACCTCACATATGCTACCATTCCCTTTTTTGGGGGGGGAACATAGAAGACTGTACAGAGAGGCTCAACTGGCCTATATTATTAGTGATGAATCTGACCCCACCAACCATCCTATCTTTTCACTTGACACCAAGTTGAGGGATAGTTTGTTGCATCTCTTTCATGCTCTTAGGCATGCTTTAAAGCTCAAAAATCAATCCATGGTTTTTCTTGAAGCTTCTTTCTCACCCGCCTTTGTTTGGAAAATGGTTTTTGATGGAGCCTCCTTTAAGGATGTTCCTGGTGCTAGAGCAGTTTTCGTTTCACCAGCTCAGGAAGCCATATCTCTGTCATACAAACTGGAATTCGAAGCTACCAATAATGTGGTAGAATATGAAGCTCTTGTTTTGGGATTAAGGGCTGCAAAAGACATGGGGATCAAAGAAATAGTTGTGTTTGGAGACGCAGAATTGATTGTTAACCAAATTAGAAATCTATATCAAGATAAGAATTCCAGGCTCATAACCTATAGAAATGAAGTGTGGGACCTAATTGACAGTTCCTTCTTGGCCTTCAACATTTCATTCATTCCGAGAGAGGAAAATACAATGGTTGATTCTCTGGTTGTCTCAGCAAGCAATTTCATAGTTCCTATGCCACCCAAGCTCAGATATGTTTTAGAAGTAAATTATAGACCCTCCATACCTGACAATGTCAAGCATTGGAAAGTTTTTGTGGATGATCTCGAAAACAAAATATTCCTGGAGACTATTGACGAGTTTTCAAAATTACACATTGATCAAGATCCTGATCCTGACATGGATCCCCATGTTGATGTTTTCCTGAAAAAAATTGTTAATCATCATATTGTGAAGTTATCGAGTAATCACATTCCAAAGGGACTGGTTCCTTTGGAAAGGATTTTTTTCAATAATGATGTGGCAGTAAAATATAAGGGGGCAGATGAGGATGTTGATGTATCCGAGTGCAATAATGGCACAGAGTAGGACCCAAAATTTGTCAAATTGTCAAGCAGTCTGTCAAGAGAGTAGAGGGCCGAGTATACTGAGCTATTAAAAGAATTGTTTGTTGTGTTTTCTTGGACATATGAAGACCTCAGAACATATGACACTAGTTTTATTGAACACAAGATCCAATTGAAAGAGGAGGCCAAGCCATTTAGGCAGAAATTAAGACAAATAAATCCTATGTTGTTGCCTATTATGGAAAGGGAGGTGAAGAAGTTGTTGGATTCCCAAATCATTGTTCCCCTCAGATATTCAAATTGGGTAGCCAACTTGGTCCTAGTAAGAAATAAAAGTGGATAAATTAGGCTCTGTGTCAATTTCAAAAATCTGAACAAGAGCTCAAAAAAGGACAATTACTCGCTACCAAAGATGGAACACATACTGCAAAGGGTAAATGGGGCATTCAGGATTTCTATGATTGATGGCTTTTCTTGCTACAATTAGATCTCTATTTTTCTTGGGGACAGAGAAAAGACAACCTTCACCACTCCTTGGGGCACATTCATGTATGCCAAAATGCCCTTTGGATTAATGAACACAGGAGAAACCTTCCAACGATCCATGGACATCACCTTCATTGGGGAGAAGGATAAATTTTTAGTCATCTATCTGGACGACATAACAGTCTTTTCCAGATATGATAAAGAACATTGTTGTCATATGAAGAAAGTTTTCTTGAATGCAGGAGGTTTGGTCTTTCCCTGAATCCTAAGAAATCATTATTTTCTATGAAGGAGGGGAAATTATTGGGGCATATAGTATCTGTTGAGGGAGTAAGGATTATTCCCAACAGGGTGGAAGCAATACAAGCCTTATCACTTCCTAGATCTAGGAAGGAAGTTCATTCCTTCTTGGGAAAAATTAATTTTCTGAGAAGGTTTGTGTCAAATTTTGCTGAATTGGTGAAGCATATCACTACCATGCTCAGGAAGGAGAACGAAGTAAAGTGGACTACTGAATCCATAGAATCCTTCTAAAGAAGGCATTCACTGAGGCACCTGTGCTTATCAGTCCTGACTATTCCAAGGATTTTCTGATTTTTTCTTTTGCTTCTTTTGATACAGTGGCAGTTGTTTTATTACAAAAAAACACTGAAGGGATGGAACAACCTATTTCATTTTTCAGCAGAGCACTAAGAGATGCATAGGTGAAATATGACATCATGGAGAAACAAGCCTATGCATTGGTGAAAGCCCTCAAGGCTTTCAGGATCTATGTCCTTCATTCAAGGATTATTGTATATTTCCCTTCAGCTGTTGTGAAAAAAATTCTCATTCAACTTGACATAGATAGGAAAAGGAGAAAGTGGATTGCCAAGATCCCTGAATTCTATCTGGAAATAAAACCCACCAAACTAGTTAAAGGTCAAGGTTTAGCCAAGTTGTTGGTTGAGTCTAATTTTAAAGCTTTGGGAATTATTTTCATTAACACTTACTCAGAAGACCAACAAGATAAGTTGTCTGATAACAGTCCTCAGGATAGCCCTCCAGTGGTAGAATACACCTGGTATAAAGATATTATATTTTTTCTACAAGAGTTAAAGCCCCCTGATGGTATGGGAAAAAGAGAGGCACGAGCTCTAAATCTTAAAGCGATCAGATATTGTCTTATTGACTATGTCTTTTATTGGAAACACCCTCTGGGTATGCTCCTAAGATGTCTAGACCCATAGGAGGCCCAAAAAATTATGTTCAATTTCCATGATAGCCTGTGCAGAGGACATCACTTTTGGAGCACCACAAACTACAAAATTCTCAGGGCTGGGTACTACTGGCCCACTTTATTCATTGATGTCTGTGAAAAAATTAAGGCTTGCATCAAATGTCAAAATTTCGCTGCGAAACAGTAGCTCAAGTCTCTACCATTAAAGCCTTTGGTAGCTTCAGGACCCTTTCAGCAGTGGGGCCTAGACTTTATTGTAGAAATTCATCCTACTTTAAGTGGTCAACACAGGTGGATCTTGACTGCAACAGATTATTTCACCAAGTGGATAGAATCTATTCCCACATGGAGTGCTTCTCACAAAGTGTTCATTGTTTTCCTTGAAGATATTATGGCAAGGTTTGGTTTCCCGAACATAATCATCACTGAAAACACTACATCTTTCAAGGATGATCCATTGGTCAAATTCTGTGAGCAGTTCATAATTCCATTGATCCACTCTACCCCCTAGTACTCCCAAGTCAATGATTTAGCAGGTTCCTCTAATAAAAGCCTGATAAGGATCATTAAAATACTGTTAGAGGATAATAAGAAAGCATGGAATTCAAAGCTCAAGTTTTCTCTGTCGGGCGACAGAGTGACAGTGAAGAGGTCCTTGGGACTCTCCACTTTCCATCTTGTTTATGGGACTGATGTAATTTTTCCTTCTCACCTTACCCTGTCTGTAGCAAAATTCTTCCAAGACTACCAAGAAGAGCCTGATGATATGATTAGAAGGATTTTTCATCTGGTAGAAGTCCATTAGACTAGAGAACAGGTGAGGTCCAGATCTCACAAGCATCAACAGAGAATCAACCAGGCCTTTGATAGGAAAAACAGTAAGGAGGATTTCCAGCTGGGGAATCTAGTTCTCAAATGGGATGCACCAAAGAATTACAGAGGAAAGCACAGCAAATTTGAAGCCCTATGGATCATGCCCTTCAAAATCTCTAAGATATGTCCAAATAATACATATAGGTTGTAGAGTTTGGAAGGCGATCAAGTTTTTGGCAGCCCTGTAAATGGGCATTTTCTCAAGAAGTTCTTTAGTTTAGCCACAAGTGGCTCTCATGTTTTTGTAAATATTGTTTTTCTTTTTTTTAGTTTTATAGGTGACTCCATAGCCCAACAGTAAGGCACTGGAACTGTAAAAGCGTTCTTGGCATCTCACAGGGAGCAAGCCATCCCCCATGGATCCTAATGTATCACATTTAATTTCAAACGGGGGGGGGGTGTTTTCCTCAGAAGTTGGCTCTTTGGTGAAATAATTAAAGAAAGTGGGTAAAAACCCACATTCGGCTTATATCCTAAGTTGGAGGTGTGATGTGACGTTTTCGCATGACATTATAAGACGTGCACAAATCTGGGCAATCAAGAGCTAAGTGCCCCAGACGAATGGTCGAGGGCCACATCGGGGCCTCAACATGCGCACACGATAAAAAAGGCATGGCGGGACAGGGAAAAAAACCATGGTATATGAAGGTGCTACGTGTCGGCCAAAGACACAAATTGAGCCCAAAAGCGGGGAGGTTCCAAACCACTTATCACAACCCTGATATGTGCATGTGCACATAGTGCCCTATCTCAGGCCGATAAGTGGTTGCCTGTCATCGCTTCTTCTCCTACCATCTGTTTTCCACTCACTGTCCCACCGGTACCTATCCCTTCCTCATCTTTCGCCACTTGTGCCCCCTTTCTCCACATCACCTCCATCCCATTACACCTCAGCTTTTGCTTATATGATTCCCATGTTATCCTTAGTCTCCTCATCCATTCACAGCTGTCCACCTGGCTATCTCTCGTCTGATGCTCCATACCCAATGCACCCATCACTTTGTCTACAGCCATGTCTTTCATTAGGCTTCCCCATAAGCATCCAAATCATATCTAGACTACGAATGATAAGGCTGCCATGTCCTGTAGATGCAGAATTGACTTGGGTCTTCCGGATTCTAGTGAAGCAATTATTAAGGTTGGTAGGGGACGGTTGAACATCGTTTCCACCATAAATGGAAAACCCAGAAAGGACTATAAGCAGGTCAACTTAGCTATCAAGCCTTCCTGAAACATGATTGCATATGACAGGGCCCATTTTTGATAGGAAACTACATGCACAGTCTATCAGGAAGCATGCAGATGCAATGCCTTTAATGCAGCTTGTCGACTATGCTCTTGTGATTTTTTTTTTGAGTATAAATACTCATGTTTTATATTTTGTAAGTGTCGATGGTTGAGATAGGCTCCCGTATTGTAAAGTTTTGATGAAGCATTGGTTTCTGTGGTTATGTATCTATATTTGAGACTTCTTGTTTAATGAAAGTGAGCTTATTTTCATATCTTTGTAAGCAATTGTGTTAAAACACTCGGAATTGGATGATCCACTCAAGGGTATTTGTGTTGTTGTGATGTAGGTTTGATCATAGCAATATTATCACCAGTTTTAAGAAGTTTCTTGTGTTATCTTCTTCCTCTTACACTAAGTATCTCGGAATTGGACGATCCAGACGAGTTGTTACGGTATCATTGTGATGTAGGTTTGATCACTATGTTTTTGTGACTGTGTCATCTCAACACATTTCATGGTATTGTTTTTCTTCTCCAAGCCGATGGAAGGCCTGATGCCCATAGCAGTATTTTCCACCATTCTCACCAAGTCTTCCCTCTTGTCATTTTAAAATCAGCTTCCTAACTGAAGTTAGGTCAAGACCTCACCTACTCGTGCATGTCTGGCCCATTTTTATGATTTAAAGAAATATTCTCCCAGGTCTGCAACCATTCGACCACCCCAATTTATTATCATGACATATAAAACTGATGGGTATCATTCTTACCTCTGCCACAATCCAGAGGTGACTTCTGGTGCTAACACCAGTAATGGTGAGATGACCCCTGTCAGGATAGTACTCTGTTGGATATAAATTGTGCAGACCCAGAACATTCTTCTTGTTAACGTTTATGCCATTATAATAGCATCATAAGAACAAGATCACTGAGAAATACACATTCACAAGAGACACAACATTTATCCTGGGAAACCCTCTAGGGGAAGAAAACCCAGCAAAAACTTCCTTATCATAAATAGCTTATACAGTGTTCAAAANGCATCTTGCCTCATAAGAGAATGAGCAAGTGAGTTGTGTGTTTGAAGTGAGGTGCTAGCCTCTTATTTATACAAGACTAGCACGTTTGAAAGGTCACAACTGGCAAGGCCGACCTCTCACTCTGGGTAGGTAAACCCACCTTTAATTAATTCTGGATCTTCCATAATAACTATTGGGGACGACTTCTTATTCTTCCCTTTGTAATTGTTCGATGACCAATCCGCAAAAGGGGATTTGGTCCTTATACAATTACCGACATGATTAATCCTCAATGGGGATTAATCCAATAACAATAGTAATAATAATAATGACATGATTAATCCGCAATGGGGATTTAATCCAATAATAAAATAATAATAATAATGCTCTTCGCAGTTACATTATTTCAACACTCCCCCTTAACAAGAAGGGTATTCTTCATCAGCATCAGGCGAGAGAGGTCTGCATCATCAGTGGCATCTGGAGGACAGTATCGTCAATATCATATTGAAACATTGTCTAGCACATTTACGAGTCATCGGAAGTTTTCTTCATCAACAACATCATCATTCTCGAAAGAATGCTATCATCATCTGCATCAAATATGTATCAGTAA
>JASDQU010418365.1:0-10246 GCA_032191745.1 Picea mariana
ATGTTGATGTCATCATCTGTACAACTAACATCATCATCATCTATGTAGAGTGATGTCATGTTGACATCATCACGACACATGGCAGCACGATAAGCTTCCACATGGCATGTTGATTGGGCATTCTTAGTGGCCACTTGGGAAAATTAGTGAGTACCACATGGCACCTCCAGGTGATACCACATTTGACCACCCAAGAGCCACCACATGGCATCCTAATAGGGCGATGGGTGGCAGTGACACCTTGATGGGATTGGAAATGATAGGGCACCAGGTGGAAGCCCTGAAAATACCAATGAGGGATCGAGACCGAATGTTCAAAAAAATATATATTACCAATCGTTAGGTCGGCTGACATTGAATCCGACGACCAGACTGGCTGAAGACCTGTATTCTGGCAGTTGTAGTCATATCCCATAGGATATGTGCAATGATACCATCATACTTGGCGGAGGGTGCTAAAATTATTGGCATATGCACCCAAAATGGTGGAGGTTGGAATGAGAAATATCACATGTGATATGTGGTTGTAACAACTATTTAAAAGGGGAGGCCCGCAGGTTTGACCCAAAGACCTCCCCCAACTAAACTCCAATTCTATACCTCCACTAACCAATTGGCCTAATCGCCCAATTGTTAAGTCTGCCCATGAATATTAATTTAAGTGCAACCTTTGACAGAGCTCAGGGGTCTGTGCCCAACGAAGTATAGGGCATGATTTATATGAAGAAGTTATTTATTACAGGTGTTGTACAAACTGTGGTGGAATTTTTTTTGAGGCAAAGATCCTAGCAGGGCCAGGAGGTAACAATGTCAGATTAAGAATATTTGACAGTCATTTTTTCACTACTTCTCGCCACAAAACCACTGGTGCAGTCATATTTTGCATCCAGGTAGCATATCTGAAGGCCATTTTCAGTTTTGGAGGTATAGACATGTAATTGTTGTGAATTTTTTACTGAGAATAATAGAAATCCTCTCCACTTCGAAGCGGTACCGGAGACATAGTCCATTGTTGGATGCACTCTGTTATCATGTCTTGTATTCTTACTCTTATTCTCATCTTTTCTCCACGATTATGTCCTCTTTAATTATGTTGCACATAAGATTTCATTTACACTCTTTCCTATAATTATTTTAATAAGTTATCGATGAAAATATCCTGGATCATCCCTTGTGGAAGAGCTACCCCAAACAAATGATACTACCCCACCCACTGATCCACCAGAAGTTAAACCGATGATTTTTCTACACAACCTTGATGGATTCTCTACTCCCCAAACCCTCAAGATAATTGGATACATTAATCATATGAAAGTCATGTCCTTTTTTACAGTGGCAACACCCATAATTTTATTCAACATCACACTGCCCATGAAATCAATTTCTATATCTATGTTGTCAACAATTTTCAATTCATGATTGCCAATAGTGGTTCCATGAAATGTGGTGGGCATTGTGAAAAAGTGTGCCTACAAATTGGTGAGTACCACTTGAAATCTCATATGTTTTCTATTGACATGGGTGGTTGCGACATTGCGCTCAATGTTGAATGGTTACACACTTTAGGCTCCACCCTCATGGATTTTAAGGAATTAACCATGCAATACCAAAAGGAGGGACAAAATTGTGAGTTCCAAGGCATCACAACAGGCTCCCCTGAGATCATCAGTTGATCCAGGAGGCTCTCGAGGCTCAGAAAATGCTCAAAAATAAAAGTTCTCATAATGGAGTGAAACCAACTCCATTGTGACCGGCTTGTCGTACTGATTCTGGTAGTATATTTACTTTCTCAAACAGGCTCCGTATGCGAGAGTTATCGCACTCTGGTCGCTTTCTCAAACTGCTAAAAAGTCAAAGGACTGAAAAAAGTCAATGCTGACGTCAACATGACATCACCAAAGAAAAATTAATGACGTTGATGTGGCAGCGACATGTGGCAGCACTACAATAGTTGACTGGGAAGATGTGGATGGCAGATCCAATCAGAGTTGGACACGTGGTAAATTTCGGGCAAATGAGGTGGTGCCACGTGGCACCCAGTTAGCAATTCGTTGGAAAGTTCCAAAAATTAGTTTGGGGGGTTCATGGGTTTTGAACCCACGACCACCCACAAAGCCAACACTTTGAGAAATAGTCCAACACCAACACGCCACCAAAGTTTATTGTTAAATCAAATGTATTTAAATTTATTTAAATTTGCATATATTATACGGTGGCGGAAAGGAGGGCTAGAGCTAAGCCCCAACCCATGGTTATATTGCAATGTGTTACCACCAAAAAGGGGGCGGGCACCTCACCTAAGCATTAGCGCATGGATAGGACCCTGATCCCATGCAATGAGCCACAGAACTAGGAGCTAGCACAACTAGAGGGCCAGTGCGCAACCCAAAGGGCTGGTGCTTGGCCATCTCGGTTCATATGACTAGTTATAGGGGGCAAACACATAGCCGAAGGGGGCTACTCTGTGTAATTTTTGGAAAAGTGGGTTTTTTGTATAGTTTTTTGGGATTTTGACTGATATTATGCTCAGAAATTGGTTTTTTGAGGATTTTGAGGCCATGTGAAGGGGGATTTGAACCCCAAAAGAGGCCAGATCTTGAGGGAAGTTGGGATTCCTCATATGATCCTTAAAACTATATAAACCAAGCTTTTTGAAGCCTTGAGGAGACTTTTTGATGCAGGTTTTTGAAGGGGCAGTTTGTAAATTTTGGCCTTTTCTCATGTTTTTAGGGGCATTTTTGCCATGTTTTTGAGAGGAATTTGATGGAGCATGCTTGAATCTAAGCAAGGAGGTATTGCACAGAAGATCTATAGCACATTATGTAACAACAAAGATCCTATGTAAGAGAACTTTGAGCATTTTAAAGAGCAATAAAGATGTCCTCCACTTGGAATTGAGCCCGGAGACGTAGACAACGATTGGTGAACTCCGTTATCAACCTCTTGTCTCTATTTCTCTTTCTATTTTGCTGTCCTATTCTCTTAATTTGCAGCATGGATATTAATGGCTGATCTCTTTATTCATTCATAAGCATCAAGCAAAAGTCACTTTTGATATTCCGCAAACAAGATAATAAGTTTATGTATTTCACATTTTTATCGATCCGATGCATAAAATACATTAAACTAACTTGCAATTTTATCAGTAATACCTTCGTTTTTGGATCAAGTTTATGGTATCATAGGAATTTGGTTTTGAAGGTTTGACAGGAATTGCAAGCATTGGATGCTCACCAGAGCAAAACTCAAGCAAGGAGAAGGCCAACTTGAGACTCTTAATATAGAGATTCAAAGGAGACCACATAAACAAGAGATGTCTTCACCAAGAAAACTAGGTCCTTTTACATCTGAGGATGATTTCTTTGAGTCATTTTAGTTGATGAAAGCCATGGTAGAGGAACTTTATCCGGAAAGAGGACTGCGAAGAAATCCAAAAGTTGAAGAAGGTGAATCTTTGGTAAGAGCAGAAGGAGGAGTTGGAGGTGGTGGACTGTCGAAAACTTCTTCTCCTTCATCCTCGTCATCTACAAGTGAAGCAAGTGTACATCCCTCCAAGGATAAGAAACCTAAGAAAACTCATCATTCTTCTGATATTCCTTTATTAAAGTTAGATGTAAAGTTTCAATTACCCACTTATGATGGTGAATTAGATGTAGAAAAGCTAGATAATTGGGTAAGATAGTTAGAAGTCTATTGCAGGATACAAAGGATTGTTGATGATCAAACAAAGATCCAACTTGCAAGTCTCAAATTGGGAGGAATAGCTCTCATA
The DNA here is from genome assembly GCA_032191745.1 of Picea mariana. Lineage (NCBI taxonomy): Eukaryota > Viridiplantae > Streptophyta > Pinopsida > Pinales > Pinaceae > Picea > Picea mariana. Next base: position 3,773 of record JASDQU010418365.1, read on the forward strand.
TGGTGGGAAAGAAAAACTAAGGACGATCTCAATAAAAATGGTAAAACAATCTCTTCCTCAATTGACTTTATCACTGCTTTGAAGAAACAATTCTATCCATTAGCATACATGCAACAAGAAATGATGAATTGGCAAAGTTTAAGGCAATTTAAAGGTCAAAGTGCACAAGAATATACTCAAATATTTCGTAAGAAAGATTTAAATTTGGGTATTCCTTTGTATACACAAGAGACACTCCTAAAATATATCGGTGGTTTACATTCTTATCTTAAGCACACTATTCTTATGCTAAATCCTTCTAACTTTGATGAAGTATGTGTACAAGCCATTCACATTGAATCCAGTAAAGGAAATGTTGGTGATAGTTTTTCTACAGATACTTGGAAAAGAAAGGATGCAGGGCAAAGGAAAGAGAAGAAGACAACTACAACAAGAAAGGAGAAGCCTTCTTGCAAGCATTGCAAGAAAGTAGGCCATGATAAAGATCGTTGTTGGGTATTACATCCTGACTTGAAGCCAAAGAAGTTTGCCAACCGCAAAAGGAAGAATACCACAACTACGACAGTTCAAGTGGATCTTGGATCAGATTCTGGCGATGAGACACAGGTTGTAGCTATGGGAATCTGAGGTATAAATTATGTTGCAAGTACTAGCTCTTCTAGATGAGATGATGTAAATGATGAGTGTAAAAGGAATGAACTTTTCTATATAAGGGTTATAACACATAATGTTAAAGTTGATACTCTTGTAGACAGTGGATCACAAGCCAATCTAATCAGTGAATATGTTGTAAATAACTTGGGACTTGAAACTAAGTCACATCTTAAACCATATCCATTGGGATGGGTATGTGGTGATAATAATTTGCAAGTAACCAAGCAATGTAAAATCAAGTTTGCAATCACTTCTAATTATGTTGATGAAGTAGCGCTTGATATAGTGCCATTGGACATATGTGGAATTGTACTGGGAAGCCCATACCTTTATGATAGGAAAGCTATATTCTACAGGGAGGAGAATAAATATTGCTTCAAGAAAGATGGGAAAGAGTACATTGCTCATGCTCATCGCATGAAAACTAACATTGAACAGTTCTTTTGCAGCTACAGGGCAGTTAAAAAGAATGGTAAATGCAAGAAAAAGCTTATCACTTATGTCTGTAACCAAACAGGAAATTAGTGATCCTAAACATGATATGGTCCAATATGATTCTAACAGTTATGAAATATCATTGGATGTATAGCATGAGGTTCAACTGCATAATTTGATTACTATTCTTGTTCAAAAGGGGAAGCATGTTGTTTCATTCTCATTAGAATGTCTAGTATTGTTGATTAGTTTGCTACTATTCAGTGATGTATGGCTACTAAGTGCAACAAAGAATATAGATGATTGTGCAATTGATGGAATTATTACTTTGATAAACAATGCTATATCAGTTTTCATGTTCATTGTGATTAGTCAGGTGATTATTGTCCAAGCAGAAAGGATGGACGATACCGGACAAGTGGGGAGGCAATACCCTCACTTTTTACCTGAGTAAAAGAAGACTTTTGGTGGTCCAAAAGATTTCAAAGTGGGGAGGAATGATCCAAGAGGCTCCCCAGTCTCAGAAAATGCTCAAGAATCAAAGTTCTCATAATGGAGTGAAACCAATTCCATTGCGACCGGCTCGTCGCGCTAATTCCAGAAGTATATTTACTTTCTCAAATGGGCTCTGTATGCGAGAGTTATTGCACTCTGACCGCTTTCTCAAACAACTAAAAAGTCAAAGGACTGACAAAAAGTCAATGCTGACATTAGTGTGACATCACCAAAGAAAAATTAATGATGTTGATGTGGAAGTGACATGTGGAAACACTGCAACAATTGACTGGGCAGATGTGGATGGCAGATCCAATCAGAGTTGGACATGTGGAAAAGTTTGGGCAAATGAGGTGGTGCCACGTGGCCCAGGCATGGGCAACCACATGGCACCAGGTCAACAATTCATATGGAAAGTTCCAAAAATTAGTTTGGGGGTCCATGGGTTTTGACCCACGACCACCCACAAAGCCAACACTTTGAGAAATAGTCCAACACCAATGCGCCACCAAAGTTTCTTATTAAATCAAATGTATTTAAATTTATTTAAAATTGCATATATTATATGGTGGCGAAAATGGGGGCTGGGGCTAAGCCCCAACCCATGGTTATATTGCAATGTGTGACCACTAAAAAGGGCGTGGGCACCTCACCTAACCACCAGCGCATGGATAGGACCCTGATCCCATGCAATGAACCACATAACCAAGAGCTAGCGCAACTAGAGGGCCAGCGTGCAGCCCAAAGGGCTAGCGCTTGGCCATATGGGTTCATATGACCAGTTATAGGGGGTGCGCGCATAGCCCAAGGAGGTTACTCTATGTAATTTTTGGAAAAGTGGGTTTTTTGTATAGTTTTGGGGGATTTTGACTGATATTATGCTCAGAAATTGGTTTTTTGAGGATTTTGAGGCCAATTGAAGGGGGATTTGATCCCAAAAAGAGGCCAGATCTTGAGGGAAGTTGGGATTCCTCATTTGGGCTTTAAAAAATATATAAAACAGGCTTTTTGAAGCCTTGAGGAGACTTTTTGATGCAGGGTTTTGAAGGGGCAATTTGTAAATTTTGGCCTTTTCTCATGTTTTGAGGGGCATTTTTGCCATGTTTTTGAGAGGAATTTGATGGAGCATGCTTGAATCTGAGCAAGGAGTTCTTTCATAGCATATCTGAAGCACATTATGTAACAACAAAGAGCCTATGTAAGATAACTTTGAGCATTTTGAAGAGCAATAAAGAGTTCCTCCACTTGGAAGCAGGCCCGAAGATGTAGCCAACAATTGGTGAACTCCGTTATCAACCTCTTGTCTCTATTTCTCTTTCTGTTTGTTGTCCTTTTCTCCTACTTTGAAGCATGGATATTAATGGTTGATCTCTTTATTCATTCATAAGCATCAAGTAAAATTCACTTTTGATATTCCGCAAACAAAATAATAAGTTTATGTATTTCGTATTTTTATTGATCCAATGCATAAAATATATTAAACTAACTTGCAATTTTATCAGTAATACCTTCATTTTTGGATCATCGGTTCCCATTGAATGGAAAGTATTCTAAAAAAAGGTCATTCAAGAATTATTTCCCAAATCCATTCCATTCAAGCAGTTGAGACACCCTCTGTGCATCTTGGCCTCCAATCTATCCTCTCCCAACACCAAGACATTTTTTCCACTCCCTATGGACTTCCCCCTTCCCATGGTGTTCATGATCATTCCATTCCTCTAGTCCCAGGAATCCTTCCTCCCGATGTTCTCTCTTATCGTCATCCCTTTTCCTAGAAGAATGAAATTGATAAAATTGTTCAAGAATTACTTGAAGCATGTGTTATCCATCCTAGTAGTAGCCACTATTCTTCTCTCGTGGTCATGTTACTTAATAAAGAAGACACTTAGCGCATGTGTCCATACTTTCGCACCCTCAACAAAGTCACCATCAAAGATGAAATTTCCATTCCTTTTATTGATGACCTGTTGGATGAATTGAGCAATGCTCAGTAATTTGCTAAACTTGATCTCCATTCTGGATACCATCAGATACATATGAAAGAGGAATACATCCCCAAGACTATATTTAGAACTCATGATGGTCACTATGAGTTCTTGGTTATGCCCTTTGGTATATGTAATATTCCCTTCACTTTCCAAATTCTCATGAATAATTTCTTTTGTCCTTTCCTCCGTCATTTTGTATGAGTTTCCTTCAATGATATTCTCATCTATAGTTAAACTTGGAAATCCCATCTCACCCATGTGGATAAAGTTCTCCATCTACTCTCTCAGTACAGAATTTTCCTCAAACAATATAAATGTGCCTTTGGAGCCTCAAAAGTGGAGTCCTTGGGTCATATTGTCAGCAAGGATAGTGTACGGGTGGATCCTAAGAAAATTGAAGCTAAGAAGAATTGGCCTCACCCTAAAAATATTATGAGCTTGCATGGTTTTTTTGGGTTTAATGGGATATTATAACAAGTTTGTTCAGAATTGTGGAAAAATTGTAACACCTCTCACTACTCTCCTTAAAAATAATGCTTTCACATGAACTCCAGTGGCTGATCAATCCATCCATGCCTTGAAAGAGGGGATGTGCACAATTCCTGTTCTGACACTTCCTAACTTCACCATGATTTTTTTCCTGGAATTTGATGCTTTAGGGAAATGAATTAGGGAAGTCCTCATGCAAGATGGTAGGCCTTTGGATTTCACTAGAAAACAAATCTTAGAGAGACATTGGGCCAATCAATATATTAAAAGAAAATGTTGGCTATTTTGCATGACATGGATCTTTGGCATCCTTATCTATTAGGGAAACTCTTCCAAATTAAAACTGATAAACAGAGCCTCAAATATTTTCTAGAACAATGAATTTCATCCCCAAAGAAACAAAAATGGGTGACCAAGGTATTTGGATATGATTATGAGATCATTTACAATAAGGGAAAATAAAATGTGGTTGTTGATGCTCTTTCCAAGAATCATGAATAAGAAGGGTCCCTCTTTTCCCTTTCCTTCATTGTACCCGATTGGCTCCAAGTTGTTCATAGGGAATGGCTGCAAGACCCCAAACTTTCTTTCCTGATCCAACAATTGCAACACCATTTTGGATCTTCTCTAGAGTACTCTTGGAACAATGAAGAGCTTCACCACAAACACCATTTGTATTTAAGAAAACAGTCACAACTTAAAACCACGGTGCTTTCTGAGCTTCATGCTTCACCCACAACTGGGCATTTAGGGTTTACCAAAACTTATGAACGGGTCAAAATTTCATTTTTTTGGGATGGTATGAAATAGGATGTTCTCACCTTTGTGGATAAATGTGATACATGTCAATGCAATAAGGGGGAAATATTCAAATCTCCATGCACACTCCAACCAGTTTTGATTCTCCTTGCGATTCGGAGGGATATTTCTATGGATTTCATTATTGGTCTCCCTAAATCAGGAAATAAGTTAGTCATCATGGTGGTAGTCAATCATATTTCCAAATATGCTCATTTATGTGCTCTTCAACACCCATTTACTGCATCTATAGTAACCCAAATTTTTATGGATAATATATTAAAATTTCATGGCATTCCTCATTTTATTGCCTCTGATTGATCCAAATTTCACCAACAATTTTTGGAAAGAATTGTTTAGGCTCTAGGGAACCCCATTGCATATTAGCACCGCCTATCATCCCTAGACCGATGGCCAAACTAAAGTTTTCAACAAGTTTTTGGAAACATATTTGTAGTGTTTTTCATCCGACGGACAAAATTCGTGGGCTCGATGTTTACCCCTAACTAGATGGTGGTACACCACATATTACTGTACTTCTACTCACATGACTCCTTTTGAAGTAGTCTAGGGAAAAATCTACGTCGGTTCTCTCATACATGTTAGGTGTCTCCAAGGTTCAGGAGGTTGAAAAAAATCTTGCAATCCGAGGGGTCATTCTTCATATCCTCAAAGAAAATGTGGTCATGGCTCATAATTGCATGAAGCAACAAGAATATTAGGGCCATTTCAAACTTCAATTTGTTTAAAGGGACCATATGTTTCTTCATTTGCAACCTTATAGTAATACTTCACTCAAAGATGAACATTGTCATAAAATTTCTCCCAAATTTTATTTTCCTTGTAAAATTCTCAAGCAAGTGGGGCTCCTAGCTTACCAGTTAAATCTATCTAGTCATTATAAGATTCATCATGTTTTTCATGTCTCAAGCTTAAATAAAGCCATTGGAACTAATTGCAAAACTCAAACCAATCTCCCTGAGTTGGATGAAGAAGGTTCCATTTGGTTGTAGCCACAAGAAATATTGGACCAGTGAGAGCATCGTATTTGTCAAGATACCATCAAGGAAGTGTTAGTTCAGTGGAAATATACAACTCGAGAAGATGCCACCTGGGAGCCAACCACCATTCTACAACAATTTCCGCATCTCAAGACTTGAGGACAGGGTTGTTATTCAAGGCGGATGGCATGTTAGGGACCTAACCTCCCTAACCCCTCACATGGGTATAATAATATATTTTCATGTAATAAAGGCCAACATTAGTTAATAATTCCTATTTAATAATGTTAAAAAGTCTAATGTAAGAAGACTTAATAGAAGCTTCCACTTCTAGAAATATCTTCCTCTAGAATGGTCTCTAGAAGATAGAATTAGTATAAATAAGAGTGTGAGGCATTATAATCTTTGTCTTGAGAATTCTTGTAATAGAGTGTTGCCCTGCTGGAGGTTTCCCCCTAGAAGAGGCAAGTGAACATTACTTCCTATCAATAAAGGTATCATTTTTGGTGTTATGTTTCTCTACATTTTGTTGTTCTGCTAGTATTTTCTACAATATTTTTGTTTTATGCTTATTATAATACATCTAGTACCTAACATCATGCTTGGAGAGCCAC
>JASDQU010418371.1:0-10239 GCA_032191745.1 Picea mariana
GTGGAAGAGTGTACATACTTCTGGGGTGTAAATACTTCATGGGGTATAGTCACGGCTGAAAGCAAAGAACCTTTGCATCAGGAAGATAATCAGGCTCCACAACCAACATATTTCCTAACCAGTAGCATTGGAGATTTGGAGAGAAATGGAACAACTTGAGGGACTGCATGACAGAGAAAGGTGTTCATTTCTTTGGGTTGTGTTGGATGAAGGGGAAAAAGACCTGGAAATTAGGATTTATTGTGTGGTTGGGAAACCTAAGAGATAGTTAACCAACTGTTGTGTGTTTTAGATTTGGCCTAGAACCCGTCCTTTTGGATTCATAGCCCTGGCTCAAGGGTGACCTGTTGTTGAGAGTAAATGAACACCAATGTATATGGTTGGGAGGAACATCCTTGGTCTACAAATAGTTGGTTAATGTTCACTTGCAAAGATAAGTGCTCTCTATGTTTTATGTATAATGTATATTCCACTGTGCATTTAATTATCTCTGAGATGTATTTCTGTGCACATGCTTATTGGTTATTTTGCTGTGCATGACACACTATTTATTTCTTTTATGATGTAGCATGGATATTGATTAATGCATGTGAGTCTTTCATGCTTTTTTATTAATTAATTATTATCAGAATTCGAAATTAGTTTTGAAGTGAGTTTTTGAGGTAGCATGGCCCAACCTGTGGGTGGTTGGGTACATTACAGATTTGTATCAGAGATTCTGGTTCAACACTAGACTGGTATGGGCCAAAATTTTTGTGAATTTGTTAAATTCGTTGTTGCAGATTTGTTTGTTATGAATTTGGGGTGGGGGAACGGAGAAGAACATAAGTGAAACCCCCAAATTATGAGTAAATTTCTAGTTTCATTTTTCATAGTAGTCAAATAAGTGATTTATGACATTGATCTACAATTGCAGAGTCAGATTCGGACTTGGAAGATAAATTTCTGCGTGTTTTATGGAGACTGTGTATTTTCATAGATCGATGACCCATATTAGTTCGACCATGAGGATCCATGGTCAATATTTAATTGTAGAGGATCAAGAATGACGTTCTTGATAGGCCTTTGAGAAGGAACTATCATAAGGAATTCAGAGTCGGGTGTGAGGTTGAGTTCGAAGGGAGGAGTCCAATGATGGGAGCATGAAACAAAAAGATCCCTCATATCAGTCAGATCCATTCTCATCTTTAGATCTCTTGGAAGGATGGAGTCAGAAGGCCTAAATTCAGACATAAGTTGGAAGTCCAAAGAAGAGAACCCCGATGGTAGAAGCCTGAAAGAATGAGAGTCATCAAATCACTCGGGATCATTATCAACCGTCAGATCTCACAGAGATGTTCTTTTGGAAAAGTGTTTTCAAAAGATTTCATTCAGAAGAGTTCCAATGGTATTGAAAGGGAATATTCTTCGATACCCTCTTTTCGGAGCAGTGAAACTTCGCCAATCTTCTAAACTTCGAGTGATAAGTTATGACAGTATGAAAAGAGAATATTCTTCAATACCCTCTTTTCAGAGTAGTGAAACTTCCCTAATCTTATAAACTCCAAGTGATAAGTTCCAATGATATCGAAAGGGAATATTCTTCGATACTCTCTTGTTGGAGTAATGAAACTTCCCTAATATTTTTAACTCCGAATGAAAAGTTTCGACGGTATCGAGAAGGGAATATTCTTCGATACCCTCGTTTCTAAACAATGAAACTTTCCTAATCTTCTAAACTTTGATTGACAAGTTCTGATGACATCGAAAGGGAATATTCTTCGATAACCTCTTGTTGGAGCGATGAAACTTCCCTAATCTTTTGAAATCCGAGTGATAAGTTTCGACAGTATCAAAAGGGAATATTATTCAACACCCTCTTTTTGGAGTCCCATTTGAGCCCGATTATTGAACACTCTGAATGGGCACATCTGACGAACGGTCCATATCTCTTTTGAATTGAGATCAATGCTACATATTCACATAGGTCCATTTTCTTATTTTGGCCATAACTGGAGAGGATTAAGTCATATTTGGATGAAAATTATGTGTTTTGTCTACAAATATGAGATCTATAATAGTTCCATTGAGGGTCATTCATTTTTTCTTGGATTTGTTAGAAATTGTGAAATAATGATTTTTAAAGATATGGGTCCAGATCATTAGTAGGGGTCCATATTAAGATGAAATTCATTGAAAGTGTCCAGAAAGTAGACACAGAATTAACCCATAAAGGAACTGAATAATTCCTAAAAGGAATGGAATGGGGATGTTGAAATAGGCCAAAATCCACTATTCTGGGCCACTTTTTTGGGATTTTTGAGATTTTCGGAGAAGGAAAAGTGACCCCAGATTGCAAAAATGAATTTTTTTATTTATTTGACATTTTATACACTCATAAAGACGAACAAATCTGGTTTATTGAAAATTTTCCAGAAGTGCACAGATTTGGAGATAACCAATTTTGCTAAAAATTCTAAGTTTGGAAAAAGAGGTAAAAAAGGGAAAAATGATCATTTCCAGATGGCTGTAGTTTTTGATTGAAGAATCAGATTGAAAGTATGAAAGTTTTTATGCATTCCTTGTCAATTTTTTATATATATATCTCATATAAATTTTCTCTAGTTCCTGGCATATTTTCTTTTGCAGTTGAGTGATGTTGGCATTTCAATAAAATTTCACCAGTGGAGAAAATGCACAAATGGGGTGAAAGTGGCTTTTTCAAGAAGCCATGAATTTCAACTCATAAATTGGATCGGGGAAAGAGTACGATAATTGAAAATATGATTACGAGGAGAATGACCTGAAACTGTTAGAATTTGGATAATTGTGATATAAATATTCATAAATTGAACAAAAAAAAAGGACATGTAGCATTAATTGACAAATTTTTATGATATGCATATTTTTAACAAAAATGGTTGCTTGCACATTTTGCAGAATTAGGGGTATAAACATATTAGTTCAGTATAAGAATTCAAAGAAATGGAAGAAGGAGAGGGAGCCTTGAGTCATGATAAAGAGGCCACAGGACAAAATATCAGTGTTGGTAATTCAAAGATAGAATCAAATGGACACAAGGGCAGAAGGGATCAAGAAACATTAATAGAGACGGTGAGAAACCTAAGAATAGAATTACATATATACAAAGAAGGTAATGAGAGGATGATGAGAGAACATAATCAAATAAATTATTAAGTGATGCAAAACTTAAATAAGTTTGATGAGGCAACAAAGAGCTACAAGACAAGTAGTGAAAAGTGGATAAAGAACTAAAAAAAAGGAATAAAACAAAATGATTATTATTCAGCTATTGCGGAGTCTGAATGAATTGCACAACAATAAGAATCCTCACATAGGAAATGAATCTAGTAGGTGAAGAATGTAATTGATGGGCATATAAAGGAATAGTAAGACTCCATAACCTTGAAGGAAGAAATGTGTAGATAGATGCAAGGCTTGATGTGAAAGAGAACAAGGAGATTAATAGGTGGTGTGTGAATAATCTTTATGTGTCAAGCACAATAGTGCCTAGGAAAGATTTTTTAGATATGACTTAGCTACTTGTATAAAATTACTTAGACAAAGAAATCCACTTATGATATCAAAGTTCACAGTGGGAGTATGATACCAATGCAGAGAAATTAGAGATATTAAAATGAATGCTCTTTCACTTGAAAAGTGCCACTGAATGAAAATAGACTTCCATTGGGAATGGCATTAAGTGTGAAATGTATCATTTCACAGGGAAATGTTAATGAAGTAATCTAATTGACAACTAGGAGTAATAGTATTTGATTCAAGTATGTTGTGGTAGTAGAGTGATGGAATGTTATGAGCTACTTCATTCCAAGGTTATGTAATGTTTCATAAAGGTAAATTTTGGATAAGACTGCCTAAGAGAGGCCGTTGTAAATAGAACAAATTGGTTTCATTGCAGAATGGCCAAGTAGAACATGGATGAAAAGTGTTCATATGATGGAACAATAGTGCAAATGAGCAGAATGGGAGCACACCGAGAAACAAGGATATTCATAAATTCAAGGAAAACTGGCTACAAAATAAATAAATAAACAAATAAGTGAATTGAAACATAAATTCACTAGAATGCATGATGCATACCATGAAGTTAGAATGCATATGCATTAGTAGGCATGATGATAGTGAATGTTTGGTGCATATAGATGTGCATTGTGCATATGTACATGCTTGGATATGCATATGGCATGCTTGAGGAATTATAATAGTTTGTTGTTATATACAGGATATAATGATGTTATAGCAATTGAGTATGAATAATTATGGATTATGAATTATGTATTCAGGAAAAATTGTATAGCAGGGTTAAAGATGTGGATTTTGTTGTTGTTGCTTATGAATTCCATCTATGTGAAGACCCATGAGGGTGGTGTTGAATTTTTTTGGGTTGACCCGGGTTCTACTTTAGGTTTCCAAAAAAACCCTATAAACCATCGACCCTTCTGGAGAACAGAATGAAACATTGCACACATAATGCACAATGCAGTCTCAAATGAGATAGATTTATCGATTGCTGCAAGACCCATATGTATGCAATCATGGAAGGGACACTACTTGGGGATTTTAGACATTGTTTCTGCTTTATCATATATTAGATATAACATTCTAACACATCCTCATACAGATCTACCATTCATTTAACCATTTAGATTCATTTTGCAGTAAATATAAGAACTATTCTAGTGCACACTACATTTTACTACTAACAGATTCATTCATTCATCATAAACCATTGCAAGACATAAAAGAACCATTCCACATAGTGACACAAGTTTTACCTTGGTTCGCCCTCTCTGGGATACATCCACAAATATATGTCATTCTTTTCTTCTTTATTATTATTCATCAATTTATCATGCTGCGCACGTTACAATGAGGAAATATGTTGTGAGGCAGAACATGGCACACTAAGCTCCACAACTTGCGACCTAACTCTCAATTACAATACCCGATCCAAGATGCTCTGACATTGACTGATTGTAAGATCCTCATATCACACTTGCTCATTTACTAGAAATTTTCCAACAATGAATTATCTCTCAAAAACAGACTCCCTTCATTAATTATTACCTGATACCCCTTATTCTCTCATACAACATATATTTATACTACAAAAATGGGTTAAACCCGTTACAATGATGACCAAAACGCTAACCCTAAGTGGATTAGGATTTTCTACATTCTAACTTCCTGCGTGTGGCTGATCCACGATACAACTATGTCCTCATCGCTCCGCGTACTTCTTCCTTCCTTTGAATCTTCTTCTTTCTCGGTGCTATTTTTACTTGTTTTCTGACGTGCCACTTTTCCCTGTTTTTTGACGCGTGCTCCTTTTCTGGTCCAATTTCTAACTGAACTTAATAATTGCTGTGCATTTCCCCAAAATGGCCTACGCCAACATGCCCCCAACACTCACCTATGGCTTGTTCTGAGCCACTCAGGTAGTGTTTGCATCCTTCACCAACTTATCCAATGCATGTAACTTGCCTGAAACATGTTCCACTTGAGATTTTCCCTACATCCTCTTCTCTGCTACAATGTACAAAATATGCACAGTGACATGTTCGTTCAAAATTTCCCCAATCTCCAAGATAATATGTTCGATATGACCTTTGGCTGCATCAATCTCATTAAACATTTGTTATTCTTCTTCTTACAATGGCTCCATCTTAGCTTGCCTCGACTGCTTCTCTGCTTGTATACTCTTCAGTTCTTCTTGTAAATTTTTCATATCTTACGCACTTTTCAACTTGTCTGATTTCGTCATTTCTTTCTGTTTCTACTTCAAGTCATGAACTGCAGTATTGAACCCTTATTATTTTTGTTCTAACTCCTGCAATTTATCATCTTCCTCGAGATTATTCCATAATTGCGTGCTCCTATTATATAGCTTTGTGATTTCCTAGATGCTCTGCACAATACTCTCCTTATGACACGTCATATCTTTCTCCCTTTTCATTCTGACCTTTGGTGGAGTGCTTGGTGATAAGAGTTCTTTCAACTCTGTGATGTGTCTTCTATAATTCTCCATGGCATGCACTATTTTCTTAATCTTCTCTTTTGTTTGTAAATTCTCTCCTTCTTACACATTGTCAGGAATTGTTTTGAATGCTTGTACTACCTACTTCTCTATCCTCTTTGCGTGTTTCTTTGTTTCCTCCCTATCAAACTACACCTGGTTGATTGTTATCTTCAATGTTTCACTTACTTCCTTAGCCAATTGTAAATTTGTCGCATCTGCACAGGACCTTGATTGAATATCCTACACGACACTGACTTGAAGTTTATACAACGCCTTCGTTTAAACCTTGGGCAGTGCCAAGTCCAAGTGATCTATGTACTTAAAATTATTATATGATGTATCCTCATTAACCTACAACATGTCCTAAGTAATACAAAAATTTTCAATCCCCAATGCTACGATCTGTATCGTCTCCTGCTCAGGAACTGTCTTTTCTTGAGTAGTCTACTATTGTTGTGCCTGCTGTTTCTGCTGCACTGTATTAAGTTGCAGTTGGTCTAGTGTATCCTTAACCTCTGTAAACTTAATTATGATCTCCTCTCGCTACTTTTCAACATCATACCACGCCTCAATTGTGTGGTCCTGCACTTTCTCAACTACTAAATTTGCATCATATTCTGTCAATGTAAGCTCAGGAACACTCTTATGCGCCTTCATCTTCTTGTGTCAGCCTGCTTCTTGATATACTGTCCTCTTCTTGGTAAAGGTTTCTTTCTGTGCTGTATTCGATGGGATTCCCATGTCTGGTAGATATCCTCCTCCTAATTCCTCCTGCGTAGGAACATTGGCATCCTTCTGTGCTCCTCCATTTGTTACTTCTGCGCGGTCCTTCTCCTACGCCAAGGGCTTTGGGATAGTATTATTTTGTCTTAGTTTTCTAACTCTTGCACTCGCTCCTGTTCCCTTCGTGCACTCTGTTTCCCTTCTTATATTTGTTGTTGGACTATTTGATTTTTATGAAGGGCCAACTTCTATTTGCTGGTTACATTTTGATACCTTCTTGGAAACTACTGGTACCTTCCATGTTTCAGGCCAATATTTCATGGCCCATTGCACTTCTTCTCCTGTCACACAATACCTCAATTGTAACCATTCCTTCTTGGGATGCCTCTTGGCCTAGATCCATATGTTATGTCTGTACACTTGGAAATTAACTATGCTTTGATGCTCTTCCACCACTTCTAGTGGTATCCTCCATGTATTCTCCAACTTTTCTTGCATCTTGTCATAATACATATCAAATATATTGGCAATTTCATTCCTTTGTTTTGCGTCTGAAATGTGACATAATTTTGTATACTTCGCTACGTGACACTTCCCTATCCTTTGGTAAAAGCCACTATATTTAGGGTGTCCCCATCCCACCAATTCTTTCAATATTATCAACCATGCATAATGGTACTCTGTTCCTAAGTCCTGTGTGTCCTTTCAGTCATCCAAAAATAAATTGAATAGATATGGATCCCGACTAAATAGACTCCCCTTTGCACACTACACAACTATTTCTATGACTCCTGCAATATTGCTATGACTCCTGCAGGTGCTTCTTCCTTGCGACACTTCCTCAAAAGTTTACAATCCATCAATTTGGTTGCTAATCTCATCGTAGGTTCATTGATTATGTTAATTATCAGCCCCTTGGATCCTCTGTCAGTGATATAATTCTTCTTTATATCCTCTACCAGAGCTTCCTCCTTAGTCTTGTCATCCAAATATTGTTCTGGATTTTCTCCATCTTTTGGCAAACCAATGATTTCTACAATTAAATCTACATCTATTGATACTGGTCTGTCCATCCATAGAATACCCCCATGCACTAATTCCAATAGCTTTGTAACACACGCGTTTACATCTTTTCCTCTCTCGAAGTGGGGAATTTCCAATAGAGTCATGATACATGTGTTATACAATCCTGCAATCCATTGCCTGGGCTCTAAAATTGGATATCCTGATAGACCTATTCCTTTTCTCTCCATATAGTCTTTTGGGACAAAATCAGGGAAGTTGTCCTTGTTTGCAATATCATGGTATGCATACTTTCGTTTATCCACACATCCCAAGATTCCAGGAAGGATATTGAATCCTTCGGGTATGCACGATAGTGTCAGTGTTACTTCTTTCTGTTTGCATGGTGATCTTTGTACAATTTCTTTTCCCTTTATCTTCTCTGTTGCTGTTGATGAACCTGCTTCTTGGTGTGCATCCTCATATTCTTCTCCATTTGATTTTTGTTGTCTTGTATTATCCTATACCTGTACTTGATATTTTGACTGCTGTGCTGGCTCTACGACAGGTTGTTGCGCTACTTCGAGATGTGTTCTTGGCTCATATGACCCTGTTCACTCATCGTCTTTGACATTCATCTGATATAGTTCTCCTAAGATAAGATGCTGTGTAGGGTTTGGTTCTTCGTCCCTTGGGTCGACATCCATTTTCTCTGTCGCCGGATCTCATTCTTCGAACATGGTGAGACTAACTGGTTCAATGATGGGAGATGGGATTTCATCCACATCTACTACTCATTCTAGTTGAGTAGGGTTTGCTATTTCAATTGCTTGATCTTGTAGAGACCTAGTGGCACTGTGTGTCTTCCTGGAGATTCGAATAGAAGCTCCAATCTTTGGTGGCGCCATTCTACTAAATCCTGCAAAAGTTTCTCTGAATCTTCACTGAATACTTTGAAAATACCTTCTCACTTTGAGTTTTCTCTCCTTATCTCTTGTTTTCTCAATGTCACAATGAGTATTTCCTTGCTAGTTTTCTTCATTTATAAGTCCTGTCATAAATTCTATGTCGCCCTGTACTTTTTCGATCACCAATTTTCTTCTTTTCGACTGCTTTGTATCTCGACACGCTGCATTTTATATTTGGTCACCTTTCTGTGGCACGTAGTGTCATTGCTATTATTTCATACCACTTACTTTCTTCTGTGCACTGTATCATTTAACTTCTTGTTTACCATTTATCCATCTACTACTTCTTTTTGGCTTTTTGTCACTTTTCCATTGTTTTTCTTCTTTTTCTCTTTTAGCTCCTACTATATACATTATGTTGATCCGAATTATTTTTGGCACAAAATGAGAGCGAATATATAATAAAGAAATGCAGAAAGATCTCATGGATATCCAATAATATAACATAAATGTATCAGAGATGCAACCATAAACACATAGATACAATAATACACGATTTCTATTCATGAAAGAAATGTACAGATTCTGTAAAAATACAGAGTGAAAGACTCGCTAGAATGGTGGAAACTTATCTCTGAGAAGAGATGTGACGGCTACTCGCATTCACAAAAAGATGATTACAATGAGGCTCTGAAGGCCTTTTTACAATAAACATGAATGTCAAAAACCCTAGTCATCCAAAAACCTAACCCTAGGAGATGAAGCGCCAAAAGTCATGTGCGCCTCGTTTGGGTAAGTTAGCGCATCAACTTCTAGGGGTCGTAACTTTTGCATACGATCTCCATTTGACGCACAGATACATCGTTAGAAAGATCTATACGATGACTAAAACTATTGAGAACAAATGTCATCATGTTATTTTTCAGTCGACAGATGCCCAAAAAACGTCGTTTAGGGCCTCAAAATGGCTCCGGAAGTTCATGACCCCAAAAACTGCTAAAAATAGTAAATTACCAAAATTGTCATAAAACTGTTTTGATCCAGTTGGAAAAGGTGGGTAGCCACCGATATACACCTGGATCAATCCTCCCTCCTTAGGAAGAAATTGTCTCCATTGCATTGAGTGCCCGAGGGAGAGGGAAAAACATTTGCTGAATCTACATCTTAATGAGCTGCTTGCCTTGTTGGAGAAGTTGTGCTGCCTAGCTTGTTGAAGGTTCTCACGAACATGTGGCTAGAAGGGTTGGACCCTTTTAACCAGTCTGGCTACATGAGATGCCTGTGTGCAGAAGGAATCTTTACACTTTTCTACAATCTTGTCGACCTATTTCTGTTGGATAGAAGGTGCTTGGGCCGAGGCTATAGTGGTTGCCATATCCTTCTATTCACCTTTTGAACAGATTGTGAAGAAGCTGAATTTTGCAGTATGAGATACTACCTTGCGACACTGTTTAGGTGGAACAATAGTTGGAACTACCTCTAGTATTTTGTAGAGATGACCCCTGAGAGAAACAATGACACTGCGGGGTCAAGATTCATAAACATCATAAAATTTCCACATATACG
>JASDQU010418377.1:0-10239 GCA_032191745.1 Picea mariana
TATATATATATATATATATATATATATAATTTGATATATTATTTTTTATTATATATATTAAATTTAGTTACGTTTTTTTATAGTATATTATCTATTATTATTTAGTATGTGTATTGAATTTAATTAATGTTGGTGATCATGAGTGTGATAATGCATTAAAGGAACCTCAATAATACTATCTCTTATTTATTAAAAATATTGGAAAATCGATTAGTATATTCATTTCACTCAATATCCAAGACAATTTTTCGTAGCCTGGGCAACAATCATGCTTAGGATAAACAAATTATATTATTAAAAAATTCCACATATCTCCAAATTATATAATAAAAAATTACATAAGACATGCACCTCTTTTGATTTTTAAAATATTTTGATTGGCTAATACATGATGACATATAATTTGTATTAGGGTTGGTAGGACCATTTTTCAACCAAATTTCCCCTAATTGGCATGTATGTTGAGGAAAATAGGCAGAGAGTGCATATGTATTAGGAAAAATTGGTCAGGATATGGGACAAGATAAGGCAATTGGAGGTGACAAAAATGAGGCTCAACAGTCTTGCACGTCCATGCCGTACTGTATGAACTTGTTCATCAAATATCTAGACCAACACATTTTGATGCCTTGGACACATCTCTCTACTACTAGGATGACCCCCAATGGGAACTCATCCCTCCAATACTTCCACAATAGCTTGCATACAAGTATATGTGTTGCAAATCAAAAATTTTGATCCTAGAAGTCGAAATGATAACTCCTATCGTTCCTTTGTGGTTACCATATTTATGGTATGCCTCTTCTTGCATGGCATCTCATTCCACCACAACTTTAGTAGGATCATCTCCTGTTCTGGGAAGGCATGAGACTTGCTGCATTATTTCCATGTCGACTAGGTACACGTGGTTCAACCAGAGGAATCCCCCATGTAACTTGCTAAGAACTAAGTGAACACATGAGTTGATGTTCATGATGCACCTAAGTGGGGGACATCCAATAATGTCATGATCCCAGATTTGTACATGGGCTTGTCCCATTACCTTGGGACCACCTTTTCTTTTCCATCCAACACTTCAATAACTTTTGTGTAAGCTTCAAACTACAGTTTAGGAAACTACACCTCATCTTGTATGTTGTAGTCCACAAACTTCATGCTAAGAACCTTTCCAAAGAGGGGTTCCTGGAAATTGTTTTCTTGGGATTTCTACTATTGGCATTTGGGATTCCTTTATTTCTTTTGCCTTGGGTTGCACCTTGGGATCAGTCTATTGAACTCTTGGTTTGACTAAACTTTCTTCACTACCACACTTTCTGTGCAATTGATCCTTGCTCTGAATCACTTTCCCAAACCTAATATGTAGGGGTTGAATTTACTTAACAATTGACACATACCTAGGGGCTTAGCTCAATTTTCATTGCACTCAACTTTGTGGTATAAATTAATGGGTAATGGTGCAATGGTAACTTTAAATACCCATGTGGGTCACTTCTCTCCATTACTTTCCCTCTCCTAGAGGTCTAATCAAATTTGTGCCCATCATTAATGTTTCCATAATTGTTTCCATTCCCCATGCAATAATTACCTATCCTAGTCATAACTACCTACATTTTCACCACCACATTAGATATTGTGTCATGCCATCCACTTGTCTCATCCAATTTTCTTGTTTTATGGTCTTTATTCTGGCATTTAAACCTCAAAATTCACAGAATCATCTAAGTCTGCTCTAGTATGATTTGTCTTGTCCTGCCTACTAGATCGATCTATCAAATCCTTCTAATCCTTGATCACTTATGACTACCTTTACTCCTACCTATCTCCTACACTACCCTAACATTGAAAAATTTGAGTTTGAATTCATGACACCCCCAATCCTTACAGGCCATAGTATGCCTTCGACTAACTTCTATTTACCAACCCCTTTAGGGGTTGACCATCGAGCATCACCAACTTTGTTACGCCCACCTCTCCGATGTAAACTTAATGAGGTGCTTTAGGAACTCACATATGAAACTTAACGAGGTGCTTTAGGAACTCACTGTCATAGAGTAATACCAATGATCCTTGTTGTAGAGTCTTGCAATGAATGTTTTGATTGCCCCAAGTCTTCTGTTGTTGTTTATAAACTATATGGTTGCATCCTATTATCAATCAATCCTCTTCTAATTCCAACAACTCATATAAATTCCTTTGCAATGATTGTTCATATAACATTTGTGTCGCAATTGCAGTCCCAAGGCTTGGTACCACAAATTATAATTGTATCATTGCTTCCTTTCCTTAGACTAATTTGAAGGGAGCATGTTTGGTCATTCTCTTGCAGGTCATCCTATATGCCCATAATACTATTGGAACTAGTTGGTCCCAATCATCATGCTATACATTACACACCTTGGTCAATGCATGATCTAGTATCTTATTGAACACTTATACAATAACATTGGCATGTGGATGATGCGACATTCTCTTTTGGTGATGTATTATAAATTCCCAACTTAGCGCACAGATGGCGTCATTCAAAAAGTGTGCATCCTGATCGCTCATCAATATATTCGAGTGGCCAAACCTAGTGATAACATTATAAAAAATGAATCACACGAAAAATATCCACGGTAAAATCCTTAACTGACATAACTTATTTCCAATGGGTCAAATATTTGGCCGTAGTGATGATATACCATGCACCAGTTCGATGCACCGAGGGATTTATTGGCCCAACAAAGTCAATCACCCATTTTTCAAATGGCTATAGAGTGGTGACTAGAAAAAGTCGTCATTCATCTTGTCTTGATGGCTTCCTGATACGTTGGAAAACACAGAAACACTTGCAATAATACTTAGCTTATTCAAACAACAACAACCACCACAACCCAACATGTAGATTTTCTCACAGTTTCCTTCCCTACGTTATGTCTATTGGAAATTTTTTCATGCACCTCATATAACACCATGTCGCACTCATGATCCAACATGCATCGAAACAAGATGCCTTTGGCACTAAGTTCGTATAAATATTCTACAATAGACAAGTAATCAACTCTCCGGGTCACGAATTGTCGATATTGTTCATGTGTATATGCCTCCAGTGCCTTACCAGTTCTAAGGTACATTGTAATTTCCATGAATTGATCTAGCATTTCTTCATATCTGAAGAGCTATGCATTGGGTAGCTCATTATCTAGACTACCTCTATCTTCCCTTGAATCTATCCTCAAGAGATGATCGAGTCCAACATTGTTCCTACCAAGTTTGATCACTACTTCAAACTCAAATTCCTAGAAGAGTAACAACCTTCGACATATACTTCCCCAAAACATTGGCTTATTCACCAAATATTGTAGTGTTGAATGATTTCTAAAGAACTTAAAGAAAGTGTTGAGTAAGTAGTCTTTTAACTTCTACAAGGTGTAGATCATTGCTAGTCCTTTGCACTCCATGGTTGTATAGTTCCTTTCAAAATCTGACAACTTTATACTGGAAAAATAGATCGGATGATCAATTTTATCTTGTCCCATCCATGCAAGCATTGTGCCAAGTGTAATGGATGACGCATCCACATGTACATGTAAGATCTTGGTCCAGTCTAGAAATATGAGGATCGATGAAGTAACTAGTTTCTCCTTAATATTGTCTAATACCTCTTGGAATTCTTGTGTCCATACACACTTAGTATCCTTACGTAGTAGTTTCTCTAACGACACAATTTGTTTTTCATAGTTTTGAATGAAACTTTTGTAATACCTTGTATAGACCAAGGTTGCACATAGATATTTGATGAAGATTGGGGCCAACATATATGTAATCACCACAATATTTTCCTGATCCCATAACAAGCATTCCTTTCACATGACATGTCCCAATAGATTCCCAAACGATGTACATAAGAGACACTATTTAATATTTAAGGAGATATGTAACTTCCTACATCTGTCCAACATCAACCACAACATTTGTATATGCTGTTTGAGAAAGCTAAACATTGTCTAATCATCTAAATATAATTCCAAAAACTTGTACATGAATTCTTTAAATGTTGTGAAAACAATCCTATAGAACACTGCAAGTGCATTCTTCAAACAAAATGGCATCACGGTGTATGAAAACGAGCCCCACTCTATCACAAATGTTGTCTTAGACCTGTCTTCCTTCGTGACGTGCACTTGGTGACAGCCAAAAAATCCATCTGTGAATGAGTAAGCTTCCCACCCACCCACATTCTCCAAGACTTTATCCGTAAATTTGGTGGGGAATGGATCATGTATGCAGCTAAGTTTAGGCTCCTCAAATCAAAACAAATCCTTGAATCACCCATATTTTTCGATTGCACTACCATCGAGCTGATACATTCCGATTCTTCCACAAGAATGATGATATTGTGGTCTATCATGCTATCCAATTCCCTATGCACCTTTTCTTTATACTTGGGGTTTAATCGATATGGTTTTTTATTGATCAGTTTGGGATCTAGTTTCAGTTGAATCGTCATCTCCCCTAGGGACCCTACGATACCCTTCATATTGGAAAAACTCCTTGAAAATAGGTCTTTGTATTCCTTTAGCAAGTCCACCACTTGCGTCAGTGTTTCATGGTCCCAGTAATCATCAATTGCAATTATCTTAGGTGTTTTGTCTGTTCCTATGTTGTATTTATTTATCCTTAGTGGATGTGTATAATTTGGCACAATACTACTAGAAGCTTTCCCTTGAACTACGTGTTGACCCTCTATTTCGTTGATCTATAATTTCTGAGGGTCCTCTTTCTTGTCCTCATCATTGTCTACCTTCATATAGTACATCACCTGATTCAACTTCACCACCGGCTTATGGTAGGCACATAATACCTTCTGCGTGGAGTCTCTGGGTTGTTGATTGGACATAAAATTATTTATTTTCAATAGAATATCCCTCCACTCTTGGACCTCCGACATAAACTTGAATGTTGCGTAGAACATCTAGTTTCTCATTTTTCCCTATTCCATGGTTTATCTCCTAGTCTCCAACTGTATGTACCAACTTTGGGAACCATATCCATAGTGTGGGAAAACCTATGAACCCATTACACTCTAGGAATATGCTTAGTCATCTATCATCGCTCAAAAAACCATATGTGTTCCTCGGGGTTCTTGGTCCCCTTGTACTTTCTTATTAGATCAAAGTCAGATGGGGATTGGAACCTTATTTTGATGCACTCTACTACCTATTCCCAATATTGTAAGTCTATGTGTTTCATTTTCCACTAGTGCGTAGGTGTCCCCTTCACTATTTCCTCCATGGTCTGTGTCCTCTATATCTCAGGCACATTTTCCTCCATCTGCGCTATGATGACATCCACGGGGCCTATCCCATCAAACCACAGTAGGTCACATAGCTTCGATCCAATCCAATGCACTAGTTTAGTGATCCATGTGCATATTCTAGCCAACACTTCATACATGTTATATTTCCATCAAGTAAACACATCCTCTGGATCAGTGTCATATGAGGAGATGCTCCTCCATCTCAACTCATCATTGGTTGTTGGGTTCATGTAATCTTCCTTTGATCCATATTTATGAGTGAAACAAAATGAAACACAAATCTATAACATTAACAAATATATATAGAGAAAAATAACAAAGATACAATGAAACTTAACTTCTATTCAATAAAGAAATTTGTTGAAATTGTAAAATGCAGAATGAAACAATCTTTCTTGAATGGTGGTAGCTAGTCTCAGAGAAGAGATGTGGAAACTATGACATTCACTTGAGCACATCACAATGATTCCTCAATGCCTTTTTAGCATCAAGAAGTAATCAGAAAAACTTAGACATCCAAAAACCTAACCCTAGGAGATGAAGCGCCAAAAGTCACGTGGGCCCCGATGGGGTAAGTTGGTACATCAATTTCCTGAGGTCGTAACTTTTGCATATGATCTCCATTTTAGGCACATGATAGACTATAGGAAAGGTCAATCTGAGGACTATACATTTTTCCATCACACTCTAACTCTATATATAATGTGACTGTGGTGAGCCCTAAAAATGTTGTTTAGGGCCTCAAAACGGCCCTGAAAGTTTAGGATCCGAAAAGATAGAAAAAAAATGCCAAGATAAAAATTGTATGTGAGCTAGTCAGAAGAGGTGGGTGGCCATCGATATCCACCTAGATCAATATTCCCCCCTTAGGAAGCAATGGTCTTCATTGCGTTGAGTTCCTCCATCATATGAGGAAATTTCTATTGAATTTGGCCCTGGGTGAGCCACTTTCCTTGGTGCAAGAGCTGCCCCGCTTTGACAACATGATAACGTTGAATCTTTTGTTGGTGAGTACCCTTGACATATGTGTCCACAATATGATCAATGGATTCATTTTCCATGTAATCAGGGTTGAGATCTGTCGGTGTCAACTATTCTGCTATCTCTAAGGTGTTCAATAATGGTGGAAAGTATGGCTGAAGGAGGTCCACATTAAACACTGGGTGCAAGCCAAGCAAAGGGGAATGTTGAGCTCAAAAGCATTGTCACCCATATCCTTGGTGATGGTGTAATTTCCATAGCGGAGTGGATGAAGCTTCCGATGGGGTCTTGTAAAGCATTCTTTATACAAATGCAACCAAACTTTATGACCCACCTGATACTTATGTGGCACTCGATGTTTATCATGGCACTGCTTGTACTCGGCATTGGACTTCTGCAAAATATCCTGAACATATAGGTAGATGTGATGGATTTGTTCAATGTATCATGTGGCTTTGTCGTCTTTAGTTTGAGCATGGGACAATTCTTCATGTGTGGACGCAATGGGTAGTACAACATCCATGGGACCCAATGGTTGAAATCCCAACCCCACCTGAAAGGGGTTGTGGCCCGTTGAGCTATGTATGGCTCTGTTGTAACTATGATGAACATAGGGAAGACTCTCATCCCATGTGTGCAGATTATTGTAATTGTACATGTGCAAGATATGCATGATCATCCCGTTGACGACCTCGGTTGGGCCATCCATTTGGGGGAGGAAGGTTGTGGATTTGGTGAGCTTGGTTTCCAGCCGTGACCAAAGGCTCGGCCAGAATGTGCAGAGGAACTAAGTGTCCTGATCTAAGACAATGGTTTGTGGTATCCCAAAATTTACCCATACTCGTTCGAAAAAGAGCTTGGCAGTGGCCTCCACTGTGATGCTCTTCTTGTAGGCGACTAGAATCGCCATCTTGGAAAACCGATCAACAATCACAAAAACATAGTCATTTCCCTACTTGGTTGAAGGAAGGCCGACATGTGTTTCATTGATATGGATCCCCAAGGCCTATCATGAGTAGGCAGAGGGGTGTACATGCCTTGTTTCTTAATGGGCGGTTTGGAAAGAATGCAGGCAGTGCAAGACCTTATATACTTGCTGACATCCTGTCAAAGTTTCAACCAATAGAAATGTTGCTGCAACACTGCCACTATATTTTATACTTCGAAGTGTCCTGCCACCCAACTGTAGTGATCAACTTCCCAAATTAGCTTCGCTCTCTCACTTGATGGGATGCAGAGAATCTCAGGGATGATTTTAGGGGCTAAATTCCGCTCACAGGCTAATTTTCCATGGTTTTTCCAAAAAAGAGATTTGCTATTTTAAAAATGATTCGCCCAAATTCTATAGGATAAAATTATTTTACCTTAAAAATCACTGAAAAATTATAAAAACTATATAAAATCCGTACAAATTTGAATATTTTTACAAAAATATCACCAATCATTTATAGTTGGCATATGAAGGATTAGTAAGATTCACCATGGTTTCTACATTTTAAAATAAATTTCCATCCTTAAAATCATCCCTGGCAGAGATGGCCCAGATGGCACAACAACCCGTCCTAAATATGGAAATTAGTGACAATTGTGTTTGTGTTGAACATATGGTGGGTAGTAGTGAAATCGTGATCTCTCTCGTAGAGTTGGGGCCATCCGAGTGTCTCATGTCCACATGAATGTAACACTATGATTAGTGCTACAATTGGAGGTCAACTGAGGTAGTCAACGACGTGGTTGGTGCTCCCTTTCTTATACTTGATGTTAAGATGGAACTGTTGCAAGTATGTGGACCACTTATAATGGCAATCATTCTACAATTTTCCTTATGTCTGCATGACCTACAAAGTCTTATGATCACTGTGGATGACTGTCTCCTTCCCGAGAATGTAATGCATCCATTGGCGATAGGATTGTATAATGAAGTGCATTTCTTTGTCATAAGTGGGGTACTTATGGATGATACCCGAGAGTGTCTCACTATGATAGGCCACATGATGTCCATATTGAGTGAGAATTGTTCCCACAACATAGTATGAAGCATATTTATCAATCTCAAAAGGCTATTATAGGTCTGTTGCGACTAGCCCCACATGAAATTTTCCTTGCCACCACCCCTCGTCACTTGTCTAAGGGCCAATGGAATGTGGGAGAATCCCAACATGAACCTGTGATAGAAATTGGCAAGGCCTAAGAAGCTTTGAAACTCAATGAGTGTGGTCAGGGATGGCTAGTCACGAATGACTTGGATCTTGGCTGGATCGACATGCATGACATGCTCATCAACAATGTAGCCTAGGTACTAGACCTTGTTCATGTCAAAGGAACATTTTTCAAAATTTTCATATAGCTTGTGTTGCCGCAGAGTGTGCAAAACCTATTGAATATGTTGCAAGTGTTCCACCCTACTCTTGTTGAAGATGAGGGTGTCATCCAAACAAACCACCACAAAATAATTGGTGAAAGGTTGCAAGATATCATCCATCATCCTCATGAAAGTTGCTCGGGAATTTGTCAAGCCAAAGGGAATGAACAACCATTCAAAAAGACCTTCTTTGGACTTGAAATGAATCTTCCATACATAGGTCTGCTCTATTGGAACCTGGTGGTAGCCGGACTTTAGATCAATATTACTAAAGTATTTGGCCCCCTTGAGTTGGTCAAGAAGATTGTCGATTCATGGAATTGGGTATCGGTTCCTAAATGTTATTTTATCAAGGGCTTGGTAATTAATGTAGAGTCGTCAGGTCCCATATTTCTTCTGCACAAGCATGATTGGGCTTCCACAAGGTGATGAGCTTGGTCGGATGTCCCCATTTTAAAGTAGATCTTGGATCTAGAGCTTGAATTACTCATTTTCTAACAGAGAGCGGTGATAGACTGGCCCATTGGGTAGTGGTGTGTCGGGGATCAGATCGATTGAGTGCTTGACCTAACAGTGCAAAGGTACCCCAGTGGGTGAGGAGAATATATATTTGTATTCTTCCATGACCTTATCCACTTGCTTTTGATGCATGGAGAGACCTACCATGGAGGCCATGGATGTGGCTACAACCTTCCACCCACTTTGAGCATGAATCATGAAGAAGAAAAACTTCCCGGTCTGAGAGATGATGTTCCTGCATTGATTGACAAATATCAAGGAAATTGCAGTAGGTGGGACTACCTTGGGCATCCTGTACAATTTCCTTTCCAAAGTAATAATAACACTATGAGGCCTAGACTCATATACAACATGACATTTCCATAAATAAGGTTGGCCCAAAAGAACATCACAAACTTCAAGCGGGGAAACATCACACAATCCCTCATACTTGAAGGGCTTGATGTCATAGGTTAGGAGACATTGTTGGTTGATGTGAAGATCACTCCCTTGGAGGAGCCATCCAATGGTGTACGACTGTGGGTATGTTAATTTTGGAAGAACCAACCACTTGAAGACCTCCGTTGAGATGAGTTTCTTTTGGCTACTGCTATCAATGATGAAGTGCATCATAGTACCCTTCACCCAAAATCTGTGAATGAAAGAGGCACCCACCTTCCTCTGGTTCATCAGGTTCACCGAGATGGACCTTGGTGGTAGCTACAGTGGAACTGGGTTCTACGTGAATGATATGTGTCCCTTTTTCTAGTTTTGACTCAGATTCAGAGCCCACATATGATTTATAGGCTTTCACCTTGGCCACCAATGACTGTTTTGAGTGACATTCAACGATGTTATGCCAGGGGTTCTTATGGAACTTGCACCACTTCCCAGTGTCTTTCTTTGTCTTCCCATTGTCCTTATTTACTTGCGGCTTATACTGGTTGTCCCGAGGTTGTCCATCCTTTCTCTACTCTTTTTTCTATGGGTTGGGGTGTCCTTTGCCCTGCTTCTGCTGTGAGGGGTTCATAGACCCAAGCGACTGCATCTTTTGTTTAAGCTTCTTATCGATTTTGATAGCATATCGATAGGCCGTGCC
>JASDQU010418388.1:0-10245 GCA_032191745.1 Picea mariana
ACTGTGGAAGCCCCTCTATGCTTCAATAATAAGAGTGAAGGGAGCTCTAACTGGGTAGTTCATAAGGCACAATACTTCCTAAGGTTTTTCAAATGGGGTAGCAAGCTAAGTGGGCTTGATTGTGGGGAAAACTCCACAGTTAAGCGCGCTTGAGCCAGAGGCGTCTTGGGATGGGTGACCACCTGGGAAGTCCTGGTTACTAGGTGCAAGCCCCATAAATGATGATTGATGCTATGCGATTCATTTCGTTGGTTTCAGTCCCATTTCTTCACCCCTGTGAGCATCACCCGATGCAATGAGTTCTAAGTGGACTATTCAAATCACGATAATTATTGGTCAGTTGCGAATAATACTCGTGGATATGGGTCATAGATTAAGGACTTACACCGCGCAGTTAATCCCGAAAATAATATCTAATATGTTGCACTGCGGAAGCCCCTCTATGATTTAGTATAAAGTTCTTAAAATTTCATCAAGGGATCTCTCAGCACGCTTTACAGTGTAGCTTCAAAGTCATTATACCCTTGGGCACCCACTTCAAGACATAATCTTTTCAATTATGATGAGTGTACCATCCTCTTGGTCCATGCACCATTAAATAGGGCGTGGTCCCTTAACGACCCTCTAGATTCCACGCTACCCTTTAACTATTATTTATGGTGTAGTTGTAACCAACTAGAGTTGGAAGAATGTTGGTTAGCAGAGTTTGTTAGGTTGTTGGATATAATAGGAGGTCTGGGGTTCAAGCCCCTTAGACTCCTATATATAGCATTTTGTTACCACATATATATACGGTGGTTAGTACATATGTCATATGGTTTAAAACTCCTCGTGGAATATACGCGTGATAGTTACATCGGATTGTATGTGATCATATGCTATAGTAGGGTTCGAGGGCTTAGGCCCTCGAACCTTTTTAAAACCCAACTAATACACCATACAACATTAAATAAAACTTGTACCCAATATGGTTAAGTATCACTTGCATGGTACATTGGCAATGGAGGTTTGGTAAGGGTTATGGAGATCGTGGGTTCGACCCCCGTCGACTCCATAATTTTACATAACTATAACAATTAATGGCCAATGGGAGTCTACCATGTGGCAGCCTCTCATTGGCTATCCCTTTCCATGTGTCAACATGTAATTGGACCACATAACTTGTACGATCTGCCAACACACCTGCCTAATCAACATACAATCAGTCCATGTGGCACCTTGGGGTGTGACCACCTTATTTGTATGGCCAATGGTGACACGTGTCACCTTTCCCCTTTGACTTTGACTTTTTTACCAAGTTGAATTGAACTTTAACCGATCATAAGTTTTTCATACGAACTCCATTTGATTGTCGTTTCCACCGTTGCAAAGCTAATGATGAGCTCTACGCATTGATGTCATTTTCTAGAGAATTTGGGATGGTCAAATTTTGAGCATTTCTGAACCATTCTGGAACTCTATGGACGTTTTGGATCCTCCTGGACCTTTGTGAGCATTCTCGGATCCTCTTGGATCAAATTTTTTGACAAAAGTCTTGAACCAGAATAAGCACAAATATATCAGCAGTAAACATAAAAACACAACATTAGTTAGAAGGGGGATCTTACATGCAGATATGGACTTAATTCGAATCCTCCAAGTGATTCGAAATAAGAGAGATAATGGTCATTCGTTGCATGCAATAAAATTATTGCATACAAACCCCGTACAATGAATGAAGATCGTGGATAAATATCTAATGATAATAGAGTATGGTAAATTGCAAATCATAGTTTGGTGAAGGGACAAAGGGATAGACGAGGTGATAATGGATATGGGTATAAGGTAGGATATAGATAGTGATGCAGGAGCATTGCCAACACATCAAGTGAGCCAGCGCGGAAGCAGAAGACAGCTGGAAGGCGTCCAGCACAAGTTTTGAAAACACCTTGGAAATTGTTGCGCAAATCTTAAATGAGCCATAAAGATGAAGCGCACTTGTATATTGTAATGGACCTTGAGTGAATAGCTCTCGTCCTTAGTAGATAGACGGCATTTAAGATAGTTAATGCAGGTAGATAGGAATTTAATTCTACATTTGATAGCTTTAGAGCGCAAGAGAGAAACGGGATATAGACACCCTTATTGTGCATTGTAATATTATTCAGAAGCACTTGGAGCATAGGAGAAGCAGAGAGTTGTGTAAAGAACACCCATGTATAGACATTTGAATTAATAGAAGAAAGCTTTGATTCAAATTCATGGTTTGTGTTGTTCTCTGTGTATTTGATGTGGATATGCTCATGAATGTTTGCTTCCAGTTATACATTTGCTTTTATATGTTGTGTATGTTAAGTCTGAGAGGGTGAAAGAATGAGTTTCAATTGTTTCTATATTTGAGCCAAATATTCTTGCAAGGAGTGCAGTTGAATTGTCCGCAAGGAGTGCGTTGACAGAGGGTTCAGATAGAGATAACTTTTGTTCTCGTTCATCCCAGAAGGTGCAGTTGGGCACAGGAGCCGTGCAAGGAGTGCGTAGGCGAAGTGAACTTTCAGGGTTGCGAACCTGAGTGAATCTTGGAAAGACTGCTGCTACAGGAGTGCGCAGGGTCGAAGACTTCAACACTTAGACGGTTGTTGAAGGTTTGCCGCAAGGAGTGCGTGCAAGGGAGTTTCCTGAAGGACTTGAAAGTTGTGGAGAAATCTCAGGAGGTATAGGCCTTCGAGTTTGTCGAAGGAGAGTGTAGACAAGTTGTGCCTGAAAGGTTGGTAAGAAAGCGTCGCAAGTTTGCACGCAAAGGAAACAAGTTTTCACGGAGAAAGACTTAGTTCAATCTCCAGAGATCATCAGGAAGAACGGACGGTTGGAATTCCCCAGGGAGGATTCGCGAATCACCGTGAACCGTTGGATCTTGGAGAGGTGCAAGGAAGTTACAGTGCGAGTGTGAAAAAGGTTCCAAGCTCAGGAGGGGTGGATCCATTGATCAGGACCACGAGGGTCGTTGGATTCACATGCATATCGTGAATCGGGGTTTTGTGAGGTGAAGCTCCAAATTATTACAACAGGAATCGCGATATCGCGAAGTGCGATATCCCGATAGATCAGAATCATCCATCAGTGGGGACGCGTGTCAGAAGGTCTGACGAAGTCGGAGTTCGGCATATCGGAGGTCTTGAGGACAGGATACTCAGACAGTTTGGAATCGCGAAACGCGATATCCCGACAGAGGAAGGACAGTGGGCCACAGGAGTTAGTGGAGGACAGGTGGCACACCGTATCGGAGTTCAGGGAGAGTAAAATCCCAAAACCATTAACATCAAGATTCGTGATCCTGCGAACCCCGAAATCTCAATAGAAGTAACGGGAAGTGGAAAGGTCAACCCGCATGTGTGCATCGGAGTTTCGGCACATCGGCTATCGGGAGTCGAAAAACCAAAGTGTTCGACATCGCGAGTGGCGAAATCGCGATAGGAGAAGTCCTGATAGGTAAGTGAAAGAGTCAGTGTTGACTTGTGTTGGGGATCGGGGTTTTGAGAATCCAAAACCACAAGACTCGCGAAACTGCGAAGTCCGATTTCCCTATCGCCAAGGGAGATCTTTTGGAAACTTGTTGTGGGTGTGGAAAATTCTCGATAGGGAATTAGAAGAGCTTTTCAGTTCTTCGGGCCAAGGTAGGAGAAGATCATGTGTGTGCGCGTGGACCTTTCGACCTGCGGGTGGTGAAGGGACCGCGTTGCCGTCAGATAGGATCATAAGATATATCACATGCAAATATTAAGAGTAGGATATATCACATGTGAATAAAATGAGCTCAAAGTAAATGTGGTTTAAAATTTTCCATGTTTTCAATAAACTAGATAAAATTAAGAAGTTATATTATTACCTCAAGTTTACCTTGTGATATCTTGAGACTATTGTGTATTGAGTTAAGCCAAATGAATTCACTGAGTGCTAATGTTGAACCAATCTGAGTGCTAACCGGTTGTTGATGATTACTCCGCTTGAGGTTGATTGCTATGTTGAGTAAGTTGTTGTTGGTGGACACCTGAGGAATTAAGAAAGAAGAGGCTAGAGGTGTTTTCACCTCTAGGCTCTTATTTTGAATCTAATTATCACTGAATAAACATGAATTTGCAAGGAATCTTAGAAGAGGCATGCTACAGGTTGTCCTGTAACTATCATAGTGATCATGTAACTGCAAAAATGTGGTTGTTGAAGCTATTATTGATGTTGACTGAGGTTGACCATTTGCAAAGTCATTGTTCTTAGAATATTAAAACATCGTCAAGATCAAAGGGAGCTCAAACTTTAAACTTTATATATGATCATGTAAAATTCCATGTGTTGAAAAATTAAAGTGAAGCTCTAAAAACCCTGGTTTTCAAACACATATGTTGATCAACTGAAGATGACTAAAAACAAAACTTATCCTTATTTATGATTTCATGCTATGAAAGAAATAATTACTCTACTTTGGAATGTTGTCTTCTGTGCAGCATGGGATCATAGAAGTGTTGAACAAGTGGTTGCTAGAAGTGTTGTTGGACAAGAAAAATAAATTGCTACTTTGAAGAATGCGAAAAGGATACAAGTTTGTGTCAATACCATAAACCATATAGTTTTCGTTTGTATCGTTTATTCGTACAATTCAATCTATGTGAATAAATTTACTTGAATTTGAACATAAAAAGAAATAATTGGATTACGGATCAACAATGTAAATCGTTAACCAATGTGAGATGACCCACCATTAATGTTAATGGGCATCANGAATAAATTTACTTGAATTTGAACATAAAAAGAAATAATTGGATTACGGATAAACAATGTAAATCGTTAACCAATGTGAGATGACCCACCATTAATGTTAATGGGCATCAAGGTACAAAAGTATATTCTAGTTGGTGTGAATGGATGTGTTGGAGTCGAACACCTATAGAATCCATCAATGAAGGGTCATGGATGTATTCCCTTTGTTGATAGTGAAGGAACTAGCCATTAAGGCATGCATGCCTCAAGGTACTTATAAACATCTATAATCTCGATCCCAAATGATGTGTTGGAGTCAATGGGATGAGATTTGTTAGAACATGGGACTTAGGGAATCCCACGTCATCTTACACAAGTAAAATACAAATGATTTTGAAGAACCATAATGCAATATTGAACCAACATGAACTTATAAAACTTATTGTGAATCTTTCCCGCCAGGAATCCTAGTTTTCAAGCAAAACTCATGTCCAATTGTGTCAGTAAATTGGTTTTCACAACTGAACTTATTTTAACTTTACTGTTTCATGTATTCGTTTATTCTTCTACACTAGCCTACTCTACTTAGAAAAGAAGCCATTCCCTCAAGTGTAGGAGAACTTCCAATGAAGCCATGTGCGCAACAGGATTACAAACATACTCATATTCAAGTTTGAAAAATATACTTGGATAGATACCAAAATACGAGGAACCAATTGCATTGATTGATATGTTTCCAAGAGATATTGAAGGATGGAGTGTTATTGTGGCATCATGACTATTTGGAACCAAGTTTTGATGGAATCTTTGTCTCCTTGGTTCTCGTGTTTAATAGAAATTGTCTCCATGTCCTCCTTTGTCATGCCATGTAGATCATCTAAGACTTGTTGATTTCTCCCTTGAATGCATGAAGGATCTGATGATAGGCATGAAAGTAATTCCTCGATCTCAGGCTCTAGTGTCTTCTCTCCATCGATTGTTTCCCATGACCCTTTGGTCTTCTTTGAAAAATGGTGAGGATGATCGGAGAAAGCTCCTAGGTCTTGTCCTTGATGTTGCACATCAAATTTTTGGTCTTCTATGACTTCCCGAAGTGCAGGTATGTTCCTGAATGTTGTCAATATTTGATCTTTCTGAGATGCATATATGTTTTCAACTGCTGCTAGGATTTGAGAGGTTCCTTGGAGTAGTATTTCCTCTTTTTCTAAATGAACTCTTTAGAATCCTTCTTTTTTTGGATGGTGGGTTATGTCTTGCACATGGATTAGTGTATGGGGGGATATTACAACTCCAAAAGAAAAAAAATTATATTTTAAAGAAATAAATGAAATTTTCTAAAAGAAAACAATTTCAAAGAAAAAAATTGGCATGTACTCGGACGCCCTCATGCTACTAAGACCTTGTTATCACCAAGTTATTTGTTGACATGAGTTATCTTATTCCTTTCCATGAATCAAACCAAAATAAAACACACGTGCATAAAAGGAAACAACAAGGCTTATGTGAAACCCACCAAAGTGAATGTGTTGGCTAGAACCCCTTCATAATTTATGAAGTAAGGGCACCTTTCCATCTTACCTCTTCTCATCCCCCAAGTTGAAATTTTAGCTAAATTACACACAAAACATGAAACTTATGAAAACAACCTACCTATGCTCTAATCCCTTGTAGCATCTCCCCGACGGCGGTGCCAAAAATGTCGAGTGAATTAATTAACTTAATTATTAATCATTAAATCATCAATCTGATGGTGTAATCTTAGAGATGCCAACATTGTATATGTAGAGACTAGAACATGAATGACTATCTAATCTATACTCCTAGCATTAACTAAGACTATGCAAATTACAAGAATCTCATTCTTTAGGCAGCAAAACAAGAAAGTGTTATGTTGGGCACAGGCTACAGTATTTCACTCAAGCACATCCTAAGCATTCATATATGCAATTCTAAGAGAAAATATTGTTCCCACCTTCAATTGACAATTTTCTCTTAATTTGCAAAATGCAAACAAGGCATGTAAAAGACTATTCTACTTCACACACTGATAATTGAGAAAAGAAAAGAGATCATCTTCAGTGGGTTAACAATGCAGAGTTTTCAAGGGCACGAGTTATGTTTCTTTCATTGTGAGGTACACAACATTCACATAACATAATCAAACTCAATTTTATCATTTAAACTCCAATGAGATCTATCTTCACTCAAAAAAAATTAATCATTAAACTAAAGAAAAATAGAGTAAAGATGAGAGGATTGATCCACACACCATGCATTCAAACTAAATTACTCGTAGACACATTCAAGAAAACATTTTAATGCTCAAGGAAACATTCTTTTTGAAGAAGTCAACAAAATCCTATTGGTATGTGGAAGGGAAAAAATGTATATAACGCTAAACTGATGAAAGGATAATAATGAAATATGTTAGAAAAATAGGATCGCGGAGCAATAAAATAAAACAAATGCCAAAATAAAACACAGAAGATACGCAATAATATAGAGACACATATATACGTGGTTCACCCAATGTGGGTTACATCCACTAGAGAAATTTCCAGGTCCTTCCTTTATTATTATCCATCAAATGAAGGGATACAACCTACAACACACTCGTTGTAACTTCATCTTCCTTCTCTCGCAGTCTCCTCTCTCAAAATACAATATTTGCAATGATACACAGTCGCAATACAACTCCCTCATAAACGAGAGTTGCCTTCTAGGGGAAAAAAAAAACCTAACATAACTTCTACTGTAAGATCTGTGACCTTATAATGAACGATCCAAAATTACTATGAAATTACAATATACATTTACAAGGAAATTTTTCCTTCGGGGGAAAGCCCCTCTGAATCAAGAAGATAATCAGGCTCCACAACCAACAATTTCCCACTTGGAGACTGATCACAACAACTCCACCGATGTTGTACTTGCTAGACTATGATCCACCTTGGACCTAGCAAATTTCTCATCTTCACCTTCATGCTTGAAGACCAACTAAAACTGAGCAGGAACTCAAATTCTCCATGGTTACCTCCTTTGTTAACATGTCTGCAAGATTTTGGCTAGTGTGTATCTTTTCCAACTTCAAATGTCCATCTTCCAAGAAGAATCATATGAAATGGTACCTTAGTTGTATATGATTAGTCTTTGAATGGAAGTCTGAGTTCTTTGCAAGAAGAATGGCACTCTCGTTGTCATAGTACAACCTGGTATTATCTTGCTTCTTTTCCAATTCCTCCATAAACTTTGTAACCAAATCATATCTTTACTAGCCTCTGTAGCAACAACATACTTTGCCTTTGTTGTTGAAAGTGAAACAACCTTTTGTAGTTTCAAAATCCAACTTATTGTTGTTCCACCTACAGTAAAAAACATACTTTGTGGTGCTCCTCATGCTATCTTTATCACCTGCCATATCTGAATACACATATCCATGTAGAACAGTGTCTGAACCTCCAAAACATAATACATGAGTAACAATACCTTTCAAATACCCAAGAATCCACTTTATTGCCTCCCAATGTTCTTTACCTAGATTGTTCATATACCTACTCACAACTCCCATTGCATGTGCAATATTTGGTCTTGTGCAAACCATCGCATACATCAAGCTGCCAATTGTTGATGAATAAGGGACCATGAACATGTATTCTATCTCCTCCTGTGTCTTGGGACACATTTCTTTGGTTAATTTGAAATGGTTGGCCAAAGGTGTACTAACTAGTTTTGCATTTTGCATTCTAAACCTCTCCAACACCTTCTCTATGTACTCATCCCGAGACAATGTCAATTTGCAATTTTTCATGTCTCTTGTTATTCTCATACTAAGGATTTTCTTTGCAGCACCCAAATCCTTCATCGCAAATGAATTAGATAATTTATTATTGAACACATTTATATCCTTCATATTAGACCCTACAACAAGCATGTCATCTACATACAATAGCAAGATAATATAGCTTCCATTTTCTAGCCTTTTAAAATAAACACAGTGATCAGAATGACATCTACTATAACCTTGTTCTATCATAAACCTATCAAACTTCAAATACCATTGCCTTGGAGCTTGCTTTAGTCCATACAATCTCTTATTTAACCTACATACCAAATTTTCCTTCCCTTTGACCTCATACCCATGTAATTGTTGCATATAAATATTTTCCTCCAAATCCCCATGGAGAAAAGTTGTTTTTACATATAACTGTTCAAAATGCAAATCTTCTACTGCCACAAGACTTAAAATAGTCCTAATTGAAGTCATCTTAACAACAGGAGAAAATATTTCATCGAAATCTATACCTTTCTTTTGTGCAAACCCATTTACAACAAGTCTAGCCTTGTACCTCTTTTTTCCTCCATCTTCTTCCTTCAACTTGTAAACCCATTTATTCTGCAATGCTCTTTTTCCTGCAGGAAACTAAACCAAGTCCTAAGTTTGGTTATTTTCCAAGGAGTCCATTTCCTCTTTCATGCCTTTGTAGATTTTAACCTTGTACAATATTTATTGTAAACAGATTTTTAGTAAAACAACAGAAAAGATACAATGGCAAATACAAACATTACATAGAGATTTTTCCCCTGGAAACCCAAACCGGGAAAACCAGCATACTTTATATTTGTTCATAGTGATACATTGTTTACAATACAATATACATATAGGATCCAGCAGCATCCAAAACCCTAACCCAATGGCCTGGATTAGTCAACAACCCTAATTCCTTAACCGGAAATAGAAAACCATCATCAAAAAACCATGTGCCGAAAAAACCACCTAAGTATGTGACATGTTTTCCGAGGCAGAAAAACCATGTGCCCCCACCTGTAACCCCCTTGTGCACCCGACACAACACAGACACTACTACTCCTGCAAAGAATATAACACATACCCTACAAATGGTTTATTGTAGGGTTGCTTCCCCATATCTAAGTCTCTCTCACCTAGTAGAAGGTGACTACTCAGGAAACATGGTGGAGATTACGATGCATTTGGAGGCTACACTAGGAGGAGGAAATACATCGACGGGATTGGCACAGGTATAGTCACAGCTGGCCAACATGACGATGCAACTGCAATATATGGTGAAGTACAAAGTTGTGCGCAAGCACGTATGGTGCACAACGTGTAGGTCAAAGGGGCACCGTAGAGATGAATGTCCTACACTTGGAAATTATATGGAAATAGGTGGGTTGAGTCCATTTCTGGTTGGACCTCAAGCGGAGTGTTATATTATTTTCATGAGTAGACACTACTACTCATGAAAAGAATATAACACATACCCAACATTCTCCCACTTGTTGTTTTCTTTGCATATAGGGGGTTACAGGGTTACATAGTCAACAATCTAGGGTAGCAATGCCCATGTATCCTCTACACCAAGAGAACTTCTCAGTGCTCACAGATTTTTTTAATGAGTCTGCAACATTCTTCAAAGTGTCCACCTTCATCATTGATACTTTCTTTTCTTCAATCACGTCTCTCACAAAGTGATATTGAATATCAATATGCTTTGTCTT
>JASDQU010418389.1:0-10238 GCA_032191745.1 Picea mariana
AAAATTTATTTAACACTTCAATTAGTATATTATTATGCCTTTTACATTTTTAATGTGCAATAGATCTGTGTTAAAAAAAATGTTCTTGACTTGCAGGTTAGGTGGAGCTGGAGCTGGAGCTTGGCCCTTGGGCCCACATTTATATTTACACTTATACATATATTTCCATATACAGATTATTTAGGGATTGTTTAGGATTTCAGAGCAAAGGGTTTCAATATAACCAATTAGGGGTTGTTTAAATTTCTGGGTTAGTGTTGAACAATTCCAATTCTAAACTTTCCTTCTTACAAGTGGGTAGGTGGGTAGGTGGGTAGGCCCTGGTCCAAGTTTTTAAACCAGGGCTCTGATACCATGTGTAAGTTCTCTCTCCCCACAGAGCCTTATAAAATACAAGCTAAAATTTAAGAATGAAGAAATTATATCCTGTACAATTCAATCATCAACGTATAATCATTTATTATTCAACATAAATTAAATTAATTAACAGCATGAAAGTAAATTTAATTAATTACCACATAACACAACCAATTTCATGAAATTCATACCTCTGTCTGATGCTAAATCCCCGATATTTGGTTGTCTTCTCTGCTACTCTATCCAAACTCTACCCAAAACTGAATCTTTCCTCCCTGCCAGCTAGGAACAGAGCCTATTTGGTTCCCTAGCTCCAGGATTCCATGAGGATTCCTGACCCCCGAGCCCAAAACTCCTAGCAACCTAGTGCACCCCTGTAATAGTCCACCCAAACTCTCCAGACCAAACCAAAAAATACCCCACAGAAAAAACCAGTCCTTCCCTCTCAATAATGCTTCCTCCTCCAAAATTTCATAATAATCCTCTCCCCAAGGCCTTTGCCCGGTCATATCCTTCCCCATTCACCACCTCCTCCCTCATTTAATGCCACCCACCTTATCCCTCCATTTGCTGCCTTATCCATCCATTCAATACCCTATCCCCTGTCATACATAAAGTTTTATAATAAATAAATTAAAGTTATTAAGCCTTTAATTATTTACCCAAACCTTACATGTGTTAATTAATCAATTACTTAATTAATCAACATATATTGAACAGTTAATAAATAAATAAATAATATTATTAATAAATAATTGTTATTTAACTAATACACACTAGGAAAGTTAATTATTTAATCAACTGTACTTGATAAACCCTATGCAACTATTTAACTAGGGTTGTTACATTGTAAATATTTGTAAGAGATGCTCTCGAGGATCTATAAGGAATAAGTCAGCTACCAGGGATACCACTTTTTCAAGGGTATAGAAATCAGCCAATGGAGGGGCAAGAAGAGAAGAAATAGGTAATCTGTTAGAAGATTTAAAAACAGAAATGATTAACTCTTTTTCTTCACAAATTGATACTTTGCAGGTCAAACATAAACAAGCAAAATCAGATCAGGAATTGTCCATTTTTTGTTCGAAATGAAAAAAGAAATATTCACTAAGAGAGTTCCCACTGAACAGTGTTCAGGTATGTCTTATTTATGAATTAGATCATGATAGATACTGACCAATGTCCCTCCCTACCAAGTGTAAAAGCATCAATGTAGGTGACTAATGAGGAAGCAGAGGCTATGTATCTAATAACACAGAGAATGCAATGGAATCCATGAGGTCAAGGTACAAACCCTCGATTCTCTCCTGCAACACTTAATCATTGGAATAATGTGAACAATTAGCTTCAATATGGCCAGATGAATGCCCCCCGTCCAAATCATATGCCACCTCCTTATCAGAAATCCAATGCATGGGTACCTATGCCCCAACAACATAATCATATTGGGAAATGGAACCCATATTGGAGAGGCCCTCAAAAATAACTTACTTATCAAAAACCTTACCAAAAGAACCCCTATGAATAACAGTTCCAACCCCAGTACCAACAAAAACAACTGCAGTTACCTCCCAATGCCCCATAGAATAGTCCTCCCTTACGACCTCAAATGCATGTGCAACCTAACCCAAATCCAAATAATAAGGCCATTTAGAATATTGATATACATAATGTGCCATCTCTGTCTATTACCCCTATGCCTTGTGATGAGATAAAATTAAGATCATGGAGAATAGTCAAGCCAATAATTAAAGATGCTCCATCTTCAGAATCAGACAAGGAATCAAGGAAAAACCATTTGCTGATACAGAGGATATTGATGAACCTATCATAGAATTAGCATAACCCCCATTCCCTGAAAGATTGGAAATTACCAAAAATGTGGAATTACCATCCTTCAATCTCTTAGGAGAGTTTCAAAATCTGCATGTTGAAATTCCACTATTGCAAGCGATTAGGGATGTCCCTATTTATGCAAAGACTATGAGAGACCTCTGTATCAAAAATATTGGAAGGAAACCTCAGGACCCCCTCACAGTACAAGTAGTGGGAGAATTGTCTGAACAGAAGTTAGGAAAAACTCCACTTATTAAATATGGAGACCCAGGTAACCCTACAGTCACTGTCAAAATTGGACATACATTTATTCCCGATGTGCTAGTTGATTTAGGGGCAACAATTAACATTACGCATATAGACACAACACAATTGTTGCAATTCAGAAAGAAATTCTATCCTACTCCTACTGTTTTAGAGTTAGCTGATCATTCTACTATCAAACCAGAAGGAGTAATCGATGATCTAGTTCTTTTAGTTGATTCATGGGAGTATCCTGATGATTTTGTTTTATTGCAACCTAAAACTCGTATGGGGGGTCACCCTCTAATTCTAGGAAGACCATGGTTAGCTACAACTGGTGCTTTCATTGGTTGTAGATCTAGTTCAATGACCATATTTGATGGTTATGATACCAAGAAACTTACCCTTTATCCTCATGCTACAACCAATGTGGAACCCAAAAATTATTTATGGATGGACCTTGAGGATGAAAGTGCTTTTCCTGTGCTAACCATAGGAGAATCCCTGAGTTTAAAAATTGAGACAGAGGATGAGCTAATCAATAGATTTATCAGTGACCCCTCTGCTGTTACACAAAACACACATCACTGACTGAGTAGAATCTTTGACCCTACTGCCCAGGAAGGAGTGAGCCTAGAGATGTTCTCTAAAACTATTGTAAATCAATTTAATTCATCTATAATAACATATATTGAAACAACAAAATTATTTCCTAAACTCAGTTCTAAGAGCATTGTTATAGAAATCAAACCTAGAAAAACCTTGAACATCAATCCCGATTTATCTTCAGCTGAAACTTGACGTTTGATGAAGTTATTGATTGAACATAAAGAGGCATTTACCTGGGATTACATGGATATGAAAGGGATTTCCTCTAAACTATGCACCCACCATATATACATTAAGGATGAATGTCAACCCATTTTCCAACCCCAAAGGAGGATGAACCCTAATATTAAAGAGATTGTTAAGGAATAACTCCAAAAACATCTTAATGTAGGATTCATCTACCCTATATTAGACAGCGAGTGGGTTTCACCCTTGGTTATTGCTCCTAAAAATAATGGCAAATGGAGAGTGTCTGTGGACTATAGAGCCTTGAATAAGGCCACACAAAAGGATCATTTCCCTCTGCCATTTATTGATCAGGTTCCAGACAACCTATCTGGGAAAGCTTTTTTCTCTTTCCTAGATGGATTTAGTGGCTATAACCAGATAACCATTTCTCCATAGGAACAATATAAGATGACCTTTACCATCCCTTGGGGTACATTTTCCTACAAGGTTCACCCATTTGGATTATGTAATGCATTAACCACTTTCCAGAGAGTTGTAATTGGTATTTTCTCTGATATGGTGAATGACTATATGGAAATATTCATGGATGAATTTACACGTTATGGTACTGATTTCGATGAAGCTTTAGCTAATCTAGAAAAAATACTCAAAAGATGTGTACAATCTCATATTTCTCTAAGTACAGATGTTACACCTCAAAATTACTCACTTCGATAGTGTCGCAAGTGTCGTCATTACGAGTGTTGTAAGTGTCACATCTTGACTATAAATGTTGCAAGTGTAAAAAAAGTCATACTTCCATATTGCATATGTCGTGCCTCTAACGACATCATGAAAACACTTAAGACACCTCAAAAGGTGGTTTGGAAGAAGAGAAATCACTTGACAAGAAGTACAAGCCTTTTGCCATGGAAAAAACACTCAAAAAATGAATTTTGGAGAGGAGCACTCCCCTACCCATTGTCACGGAGTGATGGCGCTCCCTGAGCCTCTTTGGGGTAGTGCTTGAGCGCCCTGTGTACCCTTTTGGGGGAGCGCTACCCTTTTTTTGGAAAATTTTGGGTTTGTTGAGGCAAATCATGGAAGAATCCCTCAACTCCTAAAGGTAGTTGGATTTGATAGATGGTCAAGGCATGATCTTAGGGAAGATCCCAAACTAAAGGAGAGGAATCCTCAACTTATCCCAAATATCTCTCAAGTGGTTGGACCTCTCCAAGGTTATATAAGGAGGCCTTCTCATGGTGAAAGGTATGTAGAAAATATTGGATATGTGAAACTTATGATCTCATGACTGATATGTCATCAAATCAATCAATGGAAATTGATTGAGCAAAGGGGTTGGATAAGGAGAACTGAAAGAGGCTGTTGCACCTTCATTCAAAGGATTGTACATACTTTTACTTGTTCTCATTAAATAATCAATCCTTGGCCTTTTTCTTTCAAACTTGTGCTTGTTCCATATGAGTTTGTCTACAGTAAATGGATTTATGATTGAGATAATATCAATAGAGTAAGAAGTCCATTTTATCTTTGTTTGTCTTAAAGGATCTATCAGAGACCTCAGGATCGAAGCTCAGCTAGGACTTTGCAAGGACAAATTTCGCTAATAAGGTACATATATTTGTCCTTCTATTTCATTCATTAGCTTGATAGGATCTAAAAGGAAGTCATTTTCCATGTTAAACACTTTTCTGTCTCGATCTTAGAAGTCTAGAGACCAAGAGGGAATCCACTTGTCCATAGGGGGATTCACCTACAACAAAAATTGGTGACTCCACTGGGGAGGAGCTCTGATTTTTGTTTCCATTCCTAGATCTTGTTTTGTCCCCTTTTCCACTGATTTTATCTTCTCCACATTGTATTTTTATTCTTATATTTGTTTGATTTCCTCATTATGTCATCAGGATCACCCTGATTGACTAAATTTCCTTCATTTTTTGAGTTTTTGAACATTTTTCTGAGTTTTTGGAGCAGAGCACTCCCCCCCTGTTGTTTTCAGAGCACTAACACTCCCATGTATCCTTACATAGAGCACTATAATGCTCTGGTTCCCCTTACACTAGAGCACTACCCCATTTTTGTGAGAAATTCTCCATAATTTTCATCTTCTGAAGCTATTTTTGGGTTTTGGCATTTGCTCAAGGTCCTATACTCTCAGTCTATCTYGATATTGGCTTTCAAATACCCTTATTTCTGAGAATTCATCCTATTTTGTTTGGATTTTGACATCTTCTTTCCTTTCCTTAAAGCCACTCTTTGTCTTTGCTAACCTAGAGTTAACTTGATGTTTTCTTCTCCTTTATCTAGCTGAGTGAAAATGTTTGTGAGGAAATCCAAAGGTCTGTGAAATTTTCATTTGATATTTGAGGTCAAATTTCCATCATTTCTCTTTTGTTTCAGGTTTTTGGTTCTTTTTTACAATTTGGTTATCTTTGTCTTTCTTGTCTATTTCACGACGAGAGTGTATTTTTTGTTTTGTGTGAAGTTTGCTTCTGATTGTTTAATCTTGAATTCTGATTGACATTTAAAAGTATTTCATCTGATTATCATTCACATATAAGAAAAAGGACATATTTTAGTGATTGGTTTGGATATTAAAAGGCATTTCTGAAATTTTTAGCATTGCGTCGGATTTGAGTGAGAAACAAATTGTTTAAGTACATTGCATATTAGTGTTTGATAGTGAAAAAAATTCTCTCATTCCATTAAATAGCCATTCATTGAAAAAAATTATTTCTTATCATCTTCTTGTGCATTTTTTGGAATTGAGTCATCATACCATCAGTTT
Source organism: Picea mariana (assembly GCA_032191745.1). NCBI lineage: Eukaryota > Viridiplantae > Streptophyta > Pinopsida > Pinales > Pinaceae > Picea > Picea mariana. Next base: position 6,023 of record JASDQU010418389.1, read on the forward strand.
CATTGTCATACACCCTTTGAGTAAAGAACAACCATAAAATCAACGTTAGTTAAAAATTATCTAGAACATTTTTGTTCTTAGGATCTTCCACTAACATTAGACTAGGATTAGCACTTTGGATTAGGTTGTGAGTACAACTCTCCAAAGTTTTCAAAATGAGCATTAGCATCCTGAGATAGGGAGAGTCAAATCCAATTTTCGTATAGGCTTTCTGGGATTCTCGTCTCACACAGGCGTTACACAGGAGGTCGCATTCGAGTGAGTTACCGAGATTATCCCTCTGTGGTTAAACTGTTTGTAGTGGTTGAATTGTGTATTGGGGGTCACTTGAAGGTATACCCATGATTATGTGTGGGAGCCTTTCAAGTTGATTTTAGACTTGTTATCCTGCCCATATGCTCAGATTGGATTGTCAACTGTACCCGCCCAGGGGATGACTGGGAGTTGGTGTCCGTAGTTGCCATAATCCTTAGGTACTTACATGAGGTGACAGTGAAGGGAAGTCTCGCTGTACCTGGGACATACATTGGTCAAACTCACTCAGGCTCCTTGGAGGGTAAATCCACAATTACTGCATGGAAGCTTGCACCAGGGTGAAAGTCTGTTAAGTAGGTAGCCATTGTAACTGTTCCACCATATCCTAGCCCCTTCTTAACTTGATCACATGATGTTGGATTTCATCACCAACTAGTACAATCATCAAGAGAAGTTTTGTTTGCTTGGTTTTGATTCCTAGATTTTATTAGCGTATGTTGTTTCTTTTTGTTAGTTGGCCCTAGATTTTCAGTGTTTACTGTTATTCTCCAAAATTGAGCCTGTAGATGATAAAGGTCTTCGTCGATCATGTAGGATGCAAGGGTTGCCTCCGAAAGGCTGCCAACACTTACCTCCTAACCCTCCAAAAGACAACTACTGTGGAGAGGTAGAAAATCAATCTGACACTGGAAGTGTTGTTTCTCCTCCGTTAGATAACTCAAAGGGCACTTTGGTTACTATTGAGAATCCCACTCCTTGCACTACATCTATGTTGTTAACCCCTCGTGAACCAATTTTTCTTCGTTTAGACTCCCTTGGGAACATCATAGATGAAGAGGTCCCACAGTTACCCGAGAGAGATTTTACTGAAACATATATGGGATCCACAGAACCAACCTTTGGTGATGAGTATAGGACTCCAGTTCGTCCTACCACTACAGTAGATACAAATCCCACACCTGCTCATTCTGTATGGAAGACTTCATCAAGATGCGATCTCTATGATCATTTTGAGTCCTTTCGACAACACTTTAATCATCATGATCCTCCTATTGAAAGTGGACCATCTGGTCAAACTATGAATCACCCCATCAATCAGGTCATTAACCCTATTGTTGTGTCAGCGCAAGTCTATCCTAATGCTGGAATCATCACCTCTACTCATTCCCAAGGCACTTCGATCCCTACCACTACTTTTACGAACTTTCACTCTATAGTTCCACATGTTCTGCATGATCCTACTGGGACATATTTTCACCCAAGAATGCAGACCCTTGACAACCATATACAACCGACTGGAGGGAAACCACCATCTAGCAGACCTGTCCCTCCTAGAATACCACCATCCAATGGTGGGCCTACCCCTCTCGGGGGACAACCCCCTTTTCATGTTCTTCCTGGAGGGAAACCTCCCTTTGCTAGTCATATCCCAGTCGTTAATCCACCACTGGCAGGGGGGAAACCTTCATCTGCTGGAAACCCTTCACAATCCCAGAGAGTATCCTCCGAAGGTAAATTTACCAAACCCCATGTTGGGGGGCACTTATATCATAACCCATAAGGAGGAGTATCAAATCCTGTTCCTTTTGGACTGTCTTATGGACAACCTTATCTGGGCAACATCCCAAACACCACCTGGAGTCCTCAAGGACAACAACCTTATCCTCCCCATGGGTCTAATGTGTATCCACCTTTGGGATCTACTCCTTACCCTCCTCAAGGGAACAATGTTCATCCTCTTTCTAGGAAAACAAATCACCTGACTTATAATGCCCATAATCCACTGGGTTATGCAAATGTTTCTCAGCCATCATTGAATCCTGTTTATCCTAGTCAGCAACAACCATATGTAGGAGGACCTACTGGTTACAACTATCCACCTAACCCAATTTATGGTCCTACTGGTGTTTCTATGACACATCATTATCATCTGCAAATTAACTGACAACTACCTTTCCTTGCGACTCTGGATCTCCCAGACTTGTCTTGGTTAACTAATGATCCTATTTCACTCACTGGCTTGGCCAGTTATTCCAGCTAAACTCCTTCTGATATTCCAAAATTTGACGGAAAATCTAGCAAAGATACAAACAACCATGTGATGACTTTCCATTTGTGGTGTTCATCAAACTCCCTCATGGATGATTCTATACATTTGCATATTTTCTAGCGAACACTTACTAGCTCTGTAGAAAAGTGGTATGTTGAACTACCACATTATTCTTTTCATGATTTCAACTCCCTTGCCATGTATTTCCTCACTCACTTTCAACTACCTATTCTCTATGAGATGGGTAATGAACTCTTGACCTCCCTTCGTCAAACTGACTCTATCCATATCTCTAACCATATTCATGAGTGGATATAACGATGAAGGATGAACAAGGTAATCATTCCTGGCATATTATTGGCATAATGGTTTACTAAAGCACTTTTACCCCCGATCGCTCGTGATGTCATTGTGGGTGGCACGATCACCGAGGAAGAAACCATTTCTTGGGATCAGTACTTAGATTTGGTTTATTCACAATCTGGTACTTTGTATTATTTTCTTCCAAATGGTGCTCGAGCTAATATTGATCCATCCAAGCTGTCATCCTCATCTCATGCGGACGGTGTTATCAGTTCCATCAAAACTCAATCTACTTTCCAATCAACCACACTCTCCTCTACCTCCCCCCAAACTCAGATCTCAGAGGTGAATGTAGTTCAATCTGCCTCTTCACAATAATCCAGAGGTAAGAAGAAGACAAAAAATAAATCAAAAAGTACTAATAACAATGAACAACAAAAAAATCAAACTCAAACACCTACTACCGAAAAGAAACCACAACGGAAACTGAAATTCTCGTGTATCATTTGTGGTGATGATCACTAAACTTGAGGCTGTCCACATCACAATGAAGTGGCCAAACGTTTCCAGGGAAATTCACAACCCGTTGTGCTTACTCAACCTTTTCCACAGTGTTGGTCACTATAATTGCTTAATTAATTTCAAACAACCAAGTGAAACATAAATTATCAACCCAGGGAAGTCTTTTGTTTCAAAGATAGCCACGCACTGTATATGCTCAATTCCAAAAGCATTTAGTGTTGTAGTAAAGAAATCATTCTATCTATAATTGCTGAAGTGAACTGAAGTTCTGAATTAGATCACAGGAAAGAAATCTCCCTAATTGCAATTCTTTACAGCTAAATTAAGAATCCTGGATTACATTTTAAAGCATCATTGAAATGGGAAAGAACAACTATCTTGCAATCAGAGAACAGGACCCTTATTCTCAAACAGAGATTCAGTATCAACACTTTTTCATGGAAATAATAATGCAGAAACAATAAAATCTATCTAACAGAGAACAAAGCACTTAGTTCCTTTCTGTCTAAGCAGGAGCCTTGGGCCTTACTTCTGTTTAGCACACTTGTGAGATTGAAGTCTACAGAGAACAAGGAAATCTGATTCCTTTCTTTCTAAGCAGGGATCTCTAACCTCGTTCTGATTAACATAGGAAAAGAAAACAACAATTAGGATGTTTTGGTTCTTTCCTTTCTAAGTAGGAACCTTTAATCCAATCCCTGGCTAACACACTTGCAGAGGTGAAAGGAGATCTACAGAAGACAAGGCATTGCATTCCCTTCCTGTCTGAGCAGAGACACTTCACCAAATCTCAGGCTAGCACACTTGCAGGTATAAAAATATTTCTACAGAAGACAAGGTACTGCAGTCCCTTCCTGTCTAAGCAGGGACACTTAACCAAATCTCTGGCTAGCACACTTGCAGGGATAAAAGGAAAGAGATCTACTGAAGTCAAGATGGTTAGATTCCTTCCTGTCTGAGCAGGAACCTTTTATCCAGACTTCTGTCTAACACAACTGAAGCAGAAATGAATTCTACAGAGGGTCTGATATTTTAATCCCTTTCTGTCTGTGCAGGAATCTTTAATCAAACCTCTGCTAACATAAA
>JASDQU010418392.1:0-10238 GCA_032191745.1 Picea mariana
AACATGTTTGGCTTGGAAGGATTTGTTTACTTGCTGAATTATTAGGTCTGCATCTCCAAATGCCTGTAGTCTCTGAATCTTTATCTCTTTGGCTGCATTTAATCCTAGGAGCAGCGCCTTGTACTCTACAATGTTGTTAGTCTCTTTAAAATCAATTTTAAAGGACAAGTGAGTAGTTTCTTTTGAAGGAGAAATGAATACCACCCCTACTCCTATCGATTCTCTTGTACATGCCCCATAAAAGAACATTGTCCACAAATCATTCTCACCTATTTATGCTGGCTTCACAATGGGTTGCTTAAGTAATAATGATTCTGAAAGAGTGTCATCGATTTTAAGTATACATGACCCCATACCTGTGTCCACTGAATAAATTGGGTGATTGATTGGATTCTGATCATCATTGATTATGTATGCAAGCTAAGATTCTCTATACAACCTTTTGTTTTCTCCACCAAACACCAGAATGGTGGCATATGATAGATCCATTTGCAGAGTTCCACCAAGTCTTTTCATGAAAGATCTAGACAAGAGACATTCGAATTTGGGAGGGATGTCTGCCACAACCACATCCATCACCATGGTTTTCATTGATGTTGAGGTCAAGTTCACTGCTAAATCTTTAATAAGCCCAAAGAATTTAACTCTCTTAGAGTCAAAAGAGAAAAGATCATGATAGTTCTTAGTGATTTCTAGACCAAGTTCTTCCATCATAGCCTTTGGCATCAGATTATGAGATGCACCTGAATCTAAGAGACAATTGTGCAAGATTTTGTCATGAATATTCAAGGAAATGTAAAATGGTGGACAACTCTCATCCCTATCTTCAATCATAGGACCTAGGACAATAGTAGACTAATTATATTGAATGTTGAGGATATCAACAGAGTCAGAAGTGCATCTAGGATCAAGGGTTCTCAAAATGTTTTTCTTAAATGACTCATTTTTCATCAGCTCAACTAGAGGGATTGGAATTTTAATTTTTTGGATTTTTGCTTCAAGATTAAAAGATAATGAGGTCTTTTCAGATGTTTTTACCTCATGGGATGGTGCTTTTAATGTAATCTATGGTTCCTTTAAGTTCTATTGATCTTGATTATGTTGCTTGGTAGGTACAAGGTTTTTATTTTTATGAGGTGTAGTACTTTGTTTTGCAGCAACTGCCTTAGATCTGAGATTGTATCTATTTTCCTCATCTGCCTGAAAAACACCATTGCCATCAGAAAGTTCATTAATTTGTTCATTTGTAAGGGCCTCCTCATAATCATTTTGAGTAAAAAATGATTTTTCTAGCTCTGCTTTGACACAATGAATATGGGCTTCTTGATCTTCTAGACATTCATCTTCATCATATTCTTCCATCACAACATTTTGAAGAGGAGCCTTTATCTTATGATCCTCAGTAAGATTTATCTTTCTCTACAAAATTTGCACTTGCTGATTATTTTTGCTGAAGTTGTTTGGATTCTGATTTTAATTTTTGTTTGTATAATCATAAGTACCCCTTCCTTTGATAGGCTGCTTGTTTTCAATTTTAATTTTAGATATCTCAGAAGTTAAAGACTCTAACATTTGAGCCATCTTGTCTATTTTTGGATTAGTATTGGATGAAGAAGAAGCTTCATCTCTAGGCTTTATTCTATTAGCATTTCCCTTCAACTTATGAGCAACCAATATATTCAATTCCACCTCAAGGGCAGAATCTTGCATCAGAGATAGTGTAGGTGACCTTCTTTCTCTCAACAACAGACATAATTCTAAATCAAATAAATTTACATATGTGATTTTGGTAGAGGCATCCGAGGGATTTATCTCAACTGGTATTTTACTGTACATCCTATTGAACCTTTTAGTGAAATTAGAGACTGATTCACCATTTTCTTTCCTTAGATTTCCAAATTCAGTAATATAGTACAAAAAATTTGTTCTATCACCCCAGTGCTTCAAAAAGATATCATCCAATTGATCTATTCTAGTTATTGAACTAGCGAGAAGTTCTTTGAACCACTTCCTGGCATGGCCATCTAAGCTTTGGACAAAAACCTGGGTCCAAACATCTTCTTCCTCAATGTTAAGGTTTTATGCATAACTGTAAAAGGCCTCTATATGTTCTTTAGCAATCACATCACCTTCACTTGTGAATTTAGGCATATACTTCTGATAGTATCTTGTAGGCATGGTTGATACTGGATTTGGCAATATTAAAGGTGCATACCTAGCAGCTAGGATTTGTTGCATCTTGGTCAAAGGAGGAGGTGCAACCATAATGATTATTGGTGAGAGAGGTGATAGACTTTTCTCTGATTCCTCAGCACTAGGGGGATTTAATTTAAAAGGGGGAGAACTCTCTGATGGGAAAGAAGTTTTGTATGAGGCTATATAGAATTTTGTAAGTTGTTCAACCAAGTTTCCTTCACCTTTAGCAGACAATTCTTGAAGAATGTGCTCTACAACAAGGAGGCTAGTGTGAATATTTATATGGTCTTCTTCCTGCTGTGAGTGAAAAGACTCAAGGGATGATGAGTTGCAGTTTCTTTCTAAATTTTTAGATGATTCTTCAACCAAATTTGATCCTATCACTTCTTCTGCAATGACATTTTCCTCTTGATAAGAAATAATTGATTCTTCTGCAGTTGTTATAGATGATTTTTCACTAACAATCTGAGAGGAAGAAGATCCAATGTTTTCTACTATGGATTTATTACAATGAGAAAGAGGATTATTTTGGGTACCTGATTTTGATGTCTGACCTTGAAATGATCTTCCTCTTCTGAGAATTAGTTTTGGGTTGGGCACTGGTGTGACAGGCGATTCTTGTGGATTCGCCCTAGTATTGATCTTCTTTGGAGCCAGGATGAACTTGTGGAGTCGCCAGATAGATGATTACAACCAATGTAATGTCTAATCTTTTTCTATCATTAAAGATCAACTATGTGTCGTCTCCTAGGAAAGTTGGGCTTTAGTCTCGATCCCTGACAATGGCGCCAATTTGTTATCAGTCCAAGAAACTCTTTGTGGTTGTAAGATAAAGATGCTTGGTAACTTAAGGTAAACTTGTTTTTGTATTTTGTATGTGTGGATCAATGGGATAACTCAATTATAGTATGGTATTTAGACAGTCAAAATGAGAATCAAATGAACCAGTGCTCTTAAGGATCAACAATCAAATGATAGTTTTTAAGTGGGTGAGAAAACAATGCTTATAAACCAAATACAAATGTAGGGTTTAATAAACAATGAAAAGAAACTATTAATCAAGTTATGAGCTAACAAATGAGATGACAGTCATTCTGTAGCTAAAACAACTTGATTAAGAGTATAGAAGGAAAGATGAGAATCTGACATCAATAGAGAGAGAAAATTGTGATTTGTATTATCATATGGAAAAGTCTATTTACAATATAGTATTTTCTGTATCCAAAATCGAACCCTGGTATCTGAAAAAGATAGGTATTTATAGCCTTTACAACAAAGTCTTAGATCCTGGAAAATTAGATCTGGATTTCTAAATATAGAAAACAGAAAACAAAACTAAATACAATAGGATAACTAAGAACTAGTTCCTATGAATCGAACTGTCTTCAAGTTGGTCTTCGACATCTGGTCTTCATAATTTCTATGTCTCTGATGTGTCATGGAGGAAAGGACACATGTCTTCAGTAGCTGGAAAACTTTCAACAGCTGTGAACAAAGATTTAGTTGACCAATTAAGCATTCACCTCCAAAATCTCCACGAATCTTTGAAACTGAATATTTCATGATTTGGTGATTAATCTTTTTGATTCTCTCTTATCCTTTAAATCACCCAAAAATATCTCTATTCAATCTCAAATCTTCAAAATTCTTACTCTGCGGTTTCACTAGCTATTTCACCTTAGGATTTGCTTATTAGCCAATTAAAGATCTTCTTTTCAACAACTAATTGGTTATAATTGCGCCTTCTGTGCTTGTGAAAACTTTGTTTTAATCAAAAGGAAAACCTTTTGTGTTCAAAATCAAAAATCATTTCTTATTTGATTAATCTCCCTGTAAATTTACAGCAACCTGTGCTAGCACTTGTAAATCTGGATGTGTGGTAATTTTTGCCTTCAACTTTTTGATTTTCCTCTTCAGGCGCTTAGCTAGACACCATAAGCTATTATAATACTTTGTGATCTTTCTCTTCTTCTTCTTATCCTTTATACTTTCACATGCTAGTTTCTCAAAAGTTGCATTGGTCTTTGCAAAATTCTTTGATAAAGCTTTATATCTTACCTTCATCACCCTTTCTAGAATCTCCTACTGTGCTATTATCTCCTTCAGCTCCTTAATCTTCTGTGATTTCTTTGATTTCTTATTTCTTGAGGTTTCACCTTCATCTTTGGAAGTAAAAAATTCAAAATCCTATGCAGGTTCCATGGAGTGCTCTAGACTTTTGATGGATGGAGTTTTATCATCTTTTTATGGTTCTGTGTATGAATCTGTGTATGGAAAAATTAGAACATTTTCCTTCTTTACTGTCGATTGCTCTGAGTTTGTTTCAAAATCTAGTTTATTTTTAGATTTTTTGGGCTTTATGCTGGATTTTTTCTCTTTTGGTGACTTTGGGAGAGCTCTCCTTCTCTTCGAGCTACTCTAAGGAGTTGGTTGCTTCTTTCCTACTTTCTTCTTTTCATTCACAGGTTGAGTTTGTGTCTCAAAACCTTCCCAGAAGAGAAAGTGCTGCCAAGTTCTTTTCCTCTTTCTTAATTCTTCCAAGATGATAATTTTAATCAAACCATAATGACAAAGGGCATTCTTGATGCTGAATGGTTCAGCTATGATCCTATTACACACATTTGTTAGTCTTTTATGAGGAAACAAAGGCAGATTTAGAAGGACCTGTTATCACTCCAAGAAACTCTTTGAGGTTGTAAGACAAAGATGCTTGGTAACTTAAAGTAAACTTGTTTTTTGGTTTTCGTATGTGTAAATCAATGGGACAACTCAACTACAATATAGTGTCTAGATAGTCAAAATGAATAATCAAATAAACCAATGCTCTCAAGGATCAATAATCAGATAATAGGTTTAAGTGGGTGAAGAAGACAGTCCTTATAATTTAGATACACAATGATGGGTTTAATAAACAATGTAAGAAACTATTAATCAAGTTATAAACTAACTAATGAGATGACAGTTATTTTGCAGTTAAAACAACTTGAATAAGAGTGTAGAAGAAGGGTGGAAATATGACATTAATAGTGAGAGAAACTTGTGATCTGTATTATCATATGAAAAGTCTATTACAAAGGTATAGTTCCTGTATCCAAAATCGACCCCTGCTTCTATCAAATGATAGGTATTTATATCTTTTACAACAGATCTCAGATCCTATAAACATGGATCTAGATTTCTAAATATAGAAAAAAGAGTACACAAATTAATACAATAAAATAACCTAATATTTAACCAAATAGATTTAATCTGATCATTACAAGTCGAATTTGACAACTAAAGCATTATTTGGTTGTTTGTAGGTGAAAATCACAAATTCAAAAATTTGTTTTTGATGACTAGGAGATTTTCTGTGAAGAGTTATTGTGCCATTTAGTGCTATTTCCTCACCACATGTCTTTAAAACTTCATGAGAAAGAAATTCTAGCTTCTCCTAATTATTATTCATCATTTGACACATTTCCCATGTGTTCAGGAATTAAAAAATCGTGATCTGGGTAGAAAGAAGACGTTTCTGGACTCTTCTGCGCTTTCACCAGCTCTTTTGTCCTGAATCCACCCCTTTAGCTAGTGAAAAGGAAAGATTTCAATAACTAACTAACAGATTTCAAAACCAATGAGCTAGTGAAAGCGCAAATTTTTTAATGAAAACTGCCTTGGGAAAAATTGAATTTCTGAGCCGTGGAGAGTCTGTTTTACATGCTTGAATAGTCGATTGACATCTAGAAATCCTAAGATTTCCAATGGTACCTTCAAATTTGTTTTTATATATTAGTAAGGTAGTAAAAATTCCTCCACAAGATGAGGCATCATTTTTCAAACAAATTTCAGAATGAATTACTTGATCGCTAACAGGACCTTCCCTGTGAAGTGATCTAGGAGTCTAAAGTGATATAACATCAAATTGTGATACCTACCCTCTGAGGTTACATATATCTGAATGTTGTTGAACAAAATTTTCCATTCCTCTTCAAGGTAAGAAACATGGATATGTAACAACCCTCCTAGTTAAGGACAACTACTCTGACAACAGGTGCAATTTTTTTTTTTTTTAACCATGCGTGTGCACGTGTAGGAGGGGAAACAGACACACTGGACTCCATGTTGCCACTCGATAACCAAAAATATGCAACCATGATGTTCATCACAAGAAGACTGAAGGCTCACAACGAGTAACTGCAACAAGATACGACCATAGGCATGAGGCGCACAACACAAACATTAAGACATACTGGGGTTGCACAGTCAGAACATAGAGGGAAGAATCCATGGTGTTAGAGTTACTATTTCTGCACAGGAAAGCAGGGCGTTTAGTCTTATGTCTTCTCGAAAGAAGATTAGACAGGCTCCTGGCCGACTGCTCAGGCAGAAACTAGTAAGCCCCTCAGGTTTGTCACAAGAGTGGAAACCCTGCCTTTAAAGGGCCTGAGACTCTTGATACGGCACTGGATTCTTGATGCAAGGAAACACACAGACAATATACTAAGGATTCTGAAGGTGTCTACATCCCTCCCAACACAGGCAGACCATGCAATGCACTACCATCAAGTACTACAAACTCAGAGACAATCAAGACCTCTACGGGAGATGCGATTCAGGAGGACTCTAATATCGACCACCCATTATTGAAACCCAAAGACATCAATCAAGGTCAATTGCTCCCTTACTTATCATTAACCGATGAAGACTTTAACCTAAGGTAAAAACCAATAAATTCAACCCCCATTATTTAGTTATAAGGTCATTGGCACTAGTTCAAGAACAAGCAATAATCGCAAGCGCATTGCAATTTTCTGTTAATCACCATAATTGAGTAACGATTTCATTACCATAAGGGTACACCCTCGAGCATTTACATTATCCATATTATCTTGACTTTCCTTCATACATTAGAATAACCTAACAATTCTTTGCACTTGCAATTTATATCTTATCATTAACACTTCAAATTAAACGAATAATAACCTTGCAATTTAAACATCATCCCGAGCATTTCAATTAAACAAAATTAGCATTGCGATTCAACCATCATCATTAGCATTGTAAAATAAAACAATATTATTATCGCAAATTGACAAGTATTACCATTGCAATTAAACAGATAGAAATATTGCAGCTTAAGCTTCATCATTAGCATTCAAATTAAACAATATTAATATTGCCATTAACAAGTATAATCATTGCAAATTAACAAATATTATCATTGCGATTTAACATCATATTTAACATCACAAATTAAAACAAATAATATTAGTGAAATTTAGACAAGTATTACCATTGCAGATTAAGCAAATATTAATATTGCCGGTTAAGCATCATCACTAGCATTTCAATTTAACCAATATCAACGTTGCCATTAAAGAAGTAAAATCATTGTATAATAACCGAATATTAACATTCGATTCAACCTCCTCATTAACCACGCAGATTAAACAAATATTATTATTGCCAGTTAAGCATCATCACTATCATTTCAATTTAACCAATATCAACGTTGCCATTAAACAAGTAAAATGATTGCATAATAACCCACTATTAACATTCGATTCAACCTCCTCATTAACCGTGCAGATTAAACAAATATTATTATTGCATATTTAGACAAGTATTACGATTTCAAATTATGCAATTATTAATATTGCAGCTTGAGCATCAGCATTAGCATTTCGATTTAACCAATAATTATAACCTTCCATTCTACGAATCATTCTAAGTTAAAAACGTTGTAATAATTATTGATTTAGATTAATAATCATTAAAACTTAGGCGGATAAATAAGCTAGGCAGAATAATGATTTAGGATTTAGGCTGAATAATCTTTTGGGCCGAATATACGTTTAAATAACCTTTCATAAAAATCCATCCTCAGCAAATCAATATTCGTTCTGTTCAACATTCGATCAGGTATATGCATCTATTTGGCACTGCCTGTTGGTTTTAAAATAGAAACACATATAAATGTGATCTAGGGTTTCGCTGAACTGTTCTGGGTACTGGGCTAACATCTAGGTTTAAAATTGAGAGCTAAACTATAATAAAGAAATAGCCATCCTGTAGACGCATCGAAATAAACAACAGGCAATTAATTAACCCTGCCCTTATTCCCTGTGGCAGACAATCCTTGGCTAAGGGTAAGGATGCACCGGTATGGAGCTCTGTCCATTCACTGTAAATTTCCAACAACTTTGTGGCATCAGGACTGCGCTTTACATAATTGTCAAGGAACTTTAGGTCACCTAAGTGACAGACAACAGCTAGATTCGGAGGACACTCAAAAGGTTGCAATGCTCCTTTAGACTTAAGCACCCTGAGACCAGGCTTGAGCCTACCCTCTACACTGTAACCGAGGAGCATAGGATAGTTCAAACACTATTGGGTGAAGCGTGGCAGTGTAATCAATAATTACACTTTCTTCTACGTCTTATCCCCGAAAGTTTCCAGTACCGCTGGGCACTCCCCAACAAGCTCTTTGATTTCATCATCCCGGAGACTAAAACTTGCCCAGTACCCTAAAAAATTTTCCCAGATTTCAGGCCCATCCTTGAAAACCAAAATTTCAGCGGCCCTTCTCAAATCCATGGAGGCAGTGGCAATTGATCTGAACAAGATTGAAGATAATGGATGTTCGGAATCAGATTGGGTCTATATTGCAGCCAAGCGATCTGGGTGCTTTGGATATGAGGCTTCCCAAGTCATTTATAGTAATGCCCATTGTTTTAAAGAGCTCAATATTGGGCTTCGACCCCCAGTCAGCATGGCTCGCGAGTACACCTGGGTATTTGGTTATGATTTTCCTTGCCTGCTCTTCTGAGAATCCGGATTCTCTCAAGAGCTTAATATCTTCTTGGGTTGTATGAACGGATCTAAATGTCAACAGGGTTGCCCTTCTTCTGAAGATATCGGACACATCTGACTGGCACAGCCCACATTCTTTGAGTAGGAATTCTGAAATTCTGGTGGTGGGTTCCTTGTGGGTGTTTCATTATTAGAAGTAATGGATGTAGAAAGCAATGATAGTTTTAAGAAAGCAAAGTGTGGATAAGTTGCTGCCTGGTAGGCAGCTGGTGAAGAAGTGGAGATGTAAGTTATGCAGACAAGTACTTGGAGAACAACAAGGCCATTGAATCGCATCTCTATGGCAGATGGGTGAGGGTGAATGAAAATTCAAGAACAGAACCAGCATAACCCTAAAACTGCCTTAAGCGCGCATTAAAAATCGAGGCTAAGGATTAACGTTTCAGAGGGTTTCCGTGTTTTTATTTTACATTTTTAAAACCATCCCTAGTCACGCAGGATGGGGATTCTAACAGTTATTCAACAAAAATTTAAGGTTGAAACCGCCAGGATAAAAGTAAAAATCCAGAACTGACACAGCAGGGATGTGAGTGCTCGTTTCTAGTAACGGATTTAAATTGAAGGCACAGGGATTTTATCATTCGCTTATCAATGAAAGTTTAATGCGGGTTGAGCTAGAGTTTTAATAGTTATTCAAATGAAAATATACACAGTCCCGCTCAATAAAATCAGCTATACATAATCCAGAGCGATTTTACAATGATTTGCCCCTACAGCTACACAAACGCCATAGAATTTTATTAACTAGCCAATGGAACTACAACAACGAATGCCAGAACAACGATGGCCATTGAAACTAAGTCTATAAAATGAATTTTTTTACCACAACCATGGAAACTACAAGTTTATACAATAACCATTGCAACTACAGTTTATAAACACCCAAACACAAATGACATACATGTGCCCTTATTGTTTGCAGCAAATTATTCATGTGCTCCTGCCGCTCCTGCTCCTGCTTGCCGACCGTAGAGGACTCACCGGTACCTCCCAGCCAAACGCTAGGGGTACTCTTCTTCCCCCTCATCCCCCCGAGCCGCAAAGGGGCCACACACAAACCAGACAATAGCCTAGCATCTCATCTCGCCTCCAAGGCTGAGCTACCACTCAAGTCAGCTGAGAATTCCCAAATCCTACAAGAAATCAGTCCAGTCTCTAGTCTGGCAGCATAACAATACCAATATCTC
>JASDQU010418396.1:0-10184 GCA_032191745.1 Picea mariana
CCCTTATTGTCCTCCCTTTGTTATGGTAAAGTCCTTGAGACCCATTCCTACTATGAAAAAACTCATTATTATACCCATATCCTACTTATATGACAACGATTCACTTTAAAGGAACTATGTTGTAGTTTGAGGCCTTGATCATGGCCTATTAGATCAATAATATTAACTTAGGTCCTAATTCCCTCGAATTCTGACCCAACCATGGTCAAGGATATTGTACCCATTCCTAATGCATAAAACCTTCAAATGGAATCCCCATACCATTCTAATGATAATGATATCTTATATAGGGCATGTTTTGTGGTTTGTGGAATTGTCCATGGCCCTTGTAGGTCCTCAAAAGTTTCATTTAGAGCCTAAGGGATTTATTGTCCTCTCATTCACATTATCAAGGCATTGAGACCTAACCCCATTATCCAAGGAATTATAGGAGAAACCATGTTCCACTTGGAGGATATGGTAATATTAATATTAAAATGGTAACATTAATATTAATATTAAAATTGCAGCCTAAAATATTAATACTAGAGGCGGGCAACATGGACTTGTATGGGATAAATCATAGTTAATGATAGTGTTTTTGATGCCATATTAACATAAATGATTATTCTTGAATAAGTGAAACTAGTTTTTTCCTTCATATTCATAACTATATGAAGTTGTTGATTAGAGATTATTTTGTAACCAATATGAAGATGTCTAATATTGATGTACGTGCTTATATTTGATCATTCATTGGTATTAGCATCAAGACTTAATGGTGTCCACCCTTTGGAGGTTTTGACATGTATAAATGTTATGCATTATTTATTCACATGTTCAATGGCCTATTGATTGATGGGTTGTTTACCTAGAAGGTTAAGAGGTTGATAGATTTATGATCCTTACCTTTATTTAGTGTATACAGGTTTAAATGTATTAACCTTGTTCCTAAGGATTGTCATGTTTAAAACTGAAGATACCTTTCATCCATGGTGTTGTAGATGTCTAGTANTTTACCTAGAAGGTTAAGAGGTTGATAGATTGATGATCCTTACCTTTATTTAGTGTATATGGGTTTAAATGTATTAACCTTGTTCCTAAGGATTGTCATGTTTAAAACTGAAGATACCTTTCATCCACGGTGTTGTAGATGTCTGGTAAGAGGAATTTGTCTTAGGGATACTATGAATGAGTTTGATTGATGTTAAACCAATAATATTTATTAAAGAGAGAAACATATTTTAGTTATGCCTTTGAAACTTATCATGTGAATGATTGTGAACTTTCATATAATAGACTAGTCTTAAGTCTATTATGGTAATATTAATATTAAAATGGTAATATTAATATTAATATCAAAATTGATGCCCAATTATTTTTTTCTAAATAACTTTTGGTCGTCGCCTATGCGACAAACACTTCTATTGATGCGACAGTTTAGCAATATAAACAACAAAAATTTGTTGTCGCCTATCCGACGACAAATTTTATTGATGCGACGGTTTTTCTATATAAACAACAAAAATCTGTTGTTGCCTATGTGACGACAATTTCTATTGATGCAACAGTTTAGCTATATAAACAACAGAAAGTTGTCTATGCGACGACAACTTCTATTGATGCGTCAATTTAGCTATATAAAAAACAAAAAGTTGTCGTCGAATAGGCGACGACAACTTCTATTGATGTGATAGTTTAGATATATAAACAACGAAAAGTAACAAAAAGTTATCGTCGAATATGCAACAACAACTTCTATTGATGCGTTGGTTTTGCTATAAATGTTGTTGTCGCAATTTAGATGAAAAGTTGGTTTCACATTGTTTGCCTATGTGTCGCTTTTGCGACGTTTGTTCAAGTTCGTCGAAAATGCCACGTCACATAAACTGACGTTTCAGAGACTCCAGATTTGTCACCATATCAACGACATAATGTCGCAATAGCATCAAAACAACCTTCACAAAATGGCCCAAATATGCTAGTGCCTCGATAGTGCATCGACCACCATGTTCTTCTTCCCCTTGACATACTCTATGTCAAGGTCGAATGCCTGTACCTTCGTCACACATTTCTGTTGGTGCTCACTGAGGTCCTTCTGCTCAAGGAAATACTTCAAACCGTTGTGATCGGTCTTGACTACGAATTTTTTGCCCACCAAATATTGTCTGAACTTGGTCAAGGCATGCATTATTGCCAACATTTCCTTGTCATAAATGGAGTACAACCTCTTAGATTAACTAAGCTTTCGACTCTCGAATACAATGGGGTGTCCTCCTTGCATCAAAACTGCACTGATCCATTCTCCGTCTGCGTCACACTCTAGTACAAATGGAAAGGTGAAGTCTGGTAGTGCCAACACTGGACAAGTGCCCATGACTTCCTTCATGTGATCAAAGGATTCCTGTGATTTCTTGGTCCATATGAAGGCCCCATGCTTGGTAATATCTGTCAGCAGTGCTCCAAGCTAAAAAAACCCCCAGACAAACCACTTGTAATAGCTGCACAACCCGAAGAAGCTCCTCAATTCTATCACGTTCTTGGGCATCGACCAATCCAGAATGTCCCTGATCTTCTCTTGGTGCACCTCTACCCCTTGTGCACTGATGATGTGGCCTAAGTAAAGCAGCTTTGTCATACCGAACTCACACTTGGACTCTTTGGCATATAATGACTGTGCCTCCATGATGTTCAATACCGCATCCAGGTGCCTCATATGCTCTTGCCATGACCGACTATATATCAAGATGTCATCGAAGAAAACCAAGACCGATTTCCTTAACTGATCCCTGAATATATGGTTCATGCAAGACTGGAATGTAGCGGGTGCATTGGTTAGCCCAAATGGAATAACCAGGAACTTGAAGTGTCCAAAATGACATCACAATGTTGTCTTCTCTATGTCCTACTCTCGAATGTTGATCTGATGATATCTAGAGAGTAGATCAATTTTTGAGAAGAAAAATGCCCCATGAAGTTCATCCATCAACTCGTCAATGCGTGGGATAGGGTACCGATTCTTTATGGTTTTCTTGTTAAAGGATCGGTAATCAATGCACATCCTCATGGTTCCATCCTTCTTCAGAACTAAGACAACTGAAGAAACAAATGGGTTGTTGCTCGGTCTAATGTGTCCCATCGCCAACAATTCCTTGATTGCCTTCTCTATCTCATCCTTGAACCTCCTAGGATGACGATAAGGGGGAGTGATCATAGGTTTTACCCCCTCCTCCAACTCAATGGTGTGCTCAAACCCACTGTTAGGTGGTCTCCCTGGTGGAATTTCCTCAAAGACCTGCTGATGTTGTCCCAATAATATCTTGATCTCTGTATGGTACTATTGTTGCACTATTAAATTTGAACGTTTTTGCAACGAAGTAGAGACGAATTTTCGTCGGCATAGAGTCATATTTGTGACCAAGATAAAAAAAAAAATTGTCAGAATTAATTCGTCGGTCTGGCAACCACACATGGATCTTCGTTGGTCTAGCGTCTGGAAAAAGAAGCCTATTCACAATAGGGAAAAGTTCGGCTAGCGACGATTGTTAGTCGGTCAAACAACTAATATTAGTCGCAAGAGTGACCAAAACAACCCTAGAAAACTTAGTCAATAAACCACTATGAGTTGCTAGAACGACGAATATTAGTCGCTAGAGCGACCAAACCATTAGTTAAAAAGGTCAAAAGAAGGAGGATCAGTTAGTCTCTCTAGAGACTAACTGACTAGCGACGAACATGTTGGTCACCCTAGCGACTAACAGGTCGGTCGCTAAAGTGACTAACACGTTGATGTTTGTGACCAATTAGCTATAGTAGCGATGAACAGGTCGGTCTCTCTAGCGACTGACACGTTGATGTTTGCGACCAATCGGCTATACTAGCGATCAATATTGGGTTTAAAAAAAAAAAAAATTATGCCATTCACACAGGATCTATGCAAATCTGACCTACATGAGCATTCTTTAATAGAAAAAATGAAATGGTCCATGACTATAATAGACAATTAAAAAAATTGCAATGCAACTATCTATATGCCTATGTTTCTTTTGATTTTTCAAATTAAAATGAAATGAAATGAAAGAAAAGAAACCTATAGATGTAAACAACCATTGAAATGCAAAGTTACAACCTATTTGCAGAGAACAAACAAAGAGTCAAACCCTCAAAAAAACTCTTGAAGGAAAGGTAGTAAAATGATAGGGGGGTTTGTTCCTCAATCCTTTGAATTTTTAAGGGTTTTAAGCCAAACCTACAAACTAAAATCTAACTAATCATCCACATTCCCTAAATATAAACCTAGTAGACACACGAAAGTGATAAAAACTAGAAAAAATAATTTTTTTAACCCCCACAAAAAGTTACCTCAAAAAGTGTGTTGGCCCATGATGAAAGGTACCATGTTTCCTACATTGACAAACAAAGGAACCAGACCATGTTGATGCATTTTTCAATGCACTTGTTGACCCCAATAAGTGTGATGGTATCTAGGGGGTCTCCTGCACCTCTGAGCTCAAATCTATGGGATTCCTTTGTGGTTTCCAAACCTTGTCACTTGCAAACACAATACATAAATCTAAAAGAAGTCATAAAAACCTAAAAAACTCATAAAAAACAAATAAAATCATTTACCACACACCCACAACCAAGGATCTTGATATCGGCTCATATCCCTAGTGGAGTCACTACTCTATTGGTGCAAATGTACAAACAAAGTGAAGAAACTTTGCAAACCTTGTGGTTGCTACAAGATTACAGACAAATGAGTTAGAAAACTATAAACCCTATATTTCAATGAACTAATTTATTCTCTAAGCTATGTTATTCCTGTATATGGAGGTAAAATGCAACAAAAAAATAAAATACAAGAACAACTATTTGATCAAAGAATAAATGAATCCATTACCCAAATGGTAGACTTCACAATATCACTGGTGGAGAGATCTTGAAGGTGTTTATCTTCTATTGGCCTCTCCTTCAAAGGGTTATTTGATTTCCTCGAGTGTGTGGTTGTAGTTGCTCTTTCCTCTGGCTATAGATGGATGCAATAGTGTGCTCCTCAAGAAACTAGGGTTTCATTGGTAAAGGGACAAACCTAGGGAAACAATCCACAACGAGAGAAAATGAGAGAAAGAGGAATGAAAGAGTGATAATGAAATGGGGGGAGACCTCTCCTTGTTTTATAGGAAAAATATGTAATTTCTCTCATATTTTTTCTTTTCTAAATTAAAAATAGGAGGGAAAGTCATAAAAAGGGTTTATGAATTAATTAAGTGGGATTAACTTTAGGGAAATGGTTCCTAAAGTTAATTAAATGGGATATTTATGGCTTTATGAGTGAAATTAACTTTAGGAAAATGGTTCCCAAAGTTAATTAAATGGGATATGGTGTAAAATTCATGATACCCATACTATTCTTGGAGTATTTCAATACACATATAATTTTGTTCTAGATTAAAATTCGAACCGGATACTCCCTTTCACCCCGATTTTCTTGTAATGGCAATGATGCATAATTTTTTCACCCTTATTTTCTGGTAATGGAAACGATTTAGAGGTATTTCTCCCTAGTTTTATGGTACTGGAAATGATTCAGAATTATTTTTCCATGGGTTCCCTCAAATCACAAGTGGAGAGGCCTTGTAGTTGTCTTACCTTACCTACATCGAAGGGCAAGTGGAAAGAGTGAAGAGCATGGATAAATGCACTATCACACTATATGGAGAAACACAGTCTAAATTTTTGGGTATGAAAAGACATCAGAGAATACATTTCTCCCCTGCAATGTCTTTAGTGAGACTGAAAAAGCAGGTCGAACCCTTGATCTGACAATGTTAAGAAATTATAAACAACTCTATGACATGTTACAAAAAATTCTTGGTATTGAATATTTAGAGCTATCAAACTGTATTATCTGCAAGGATATTGGTAACATTATGAGGCAGGTTGGAGAGGAACCTTCTAGGTAATTTGATCTCACATCAAAACTTACACCTGATCCATTTACTAAATTAGGGCTTGGGAAAAGGCTAAAAGAAAACAATTGTAATCTATTTTCTTTGATTTACAAAATGTCTCTGCATATCATGTTGATGTTGTCTTTGCTAAGAAAATCGAAAGCACAAGCAACTACAATGTGAGAGAAATCTTATGTATTAGTTAGAAGAACTTTCCTATTGTGTTTTTTTCTTGAGTTTAGGAATAATTTCTTATGTGTATTTTCAGGCAACTAAGCAAATATTTTATTGTCTTTGAATTGAATCCATAGATTTCATGAAGACAGTGAGGAGGCTTAAAATCTTAACTGAATCTGGCAGTGACAACATGTTAAGGTAATTTTTGGTATGCTTCAATCTACATGCCTAATTCTTCCATTACAACGTTGGATCTCATTGAAGATCATTAAGTTTATTGTTAAGTGTGAAAAACTATCTCATAAGGATGTAACTTTGGAGGAACGCAATTTATATAATGTCTAAAATTAGGATGATAATGATATTGACTCAAATTTAATGTTTTTTTTAACCTGGTAGGTATTCTCCTTCAACTGTTGAAGGTAACATAATGATCAAAAGTCCTGTGTTATTGATCAAACTGTGAAAAATAGACCCTAGGACAAAGAGTTAAACTTCATTAACTCTTTGATCAATCAATACATAATAGAGCATTGCATGATACAATATTTTTATTTTGTCCAATTCTTTCTTGCAAAGTGGCCACAGATGAAAATGGTCAGTGAAATGGATACGATCTTGTTTAGTTTGAGCAAAAAGACTGAAAAAAAAACTCCATTGAAAATTTGAATGGTTTGTTGATGAATTATAAACAAGTCTATATTGGTCTATTTGTTTGATCTCAGGAAAGAGATATGAGATTCAAATCATGGCCCATTTATCTATACATTTCAAATCTTACTAGATATGTTAGAATATTGACAAATATTGTTGCATTTGGAGAGTTCTTTGCCAACGAGAATATTTGAAATGCACTCTATTATTTTATCTTTGTCTATGATGAATTGGATGGATATTTTGTGTGTATGTTGAATAAAGTGTTTATTTTTGGAGTTGTGACAAAGAGGCTTGCAAAAAACCCATCAAATGTCATGGTCAAAGTTTTTATGGTAGTGTTGAACTAAAATTACCATTGATGCTTCTATGGTTGTTAACTTTGCTAGGTTGGGAAATCAAACAAATTGCCAATATTGAACAATTTTATATATTTGCAGATACCATGTGTTCTATAAGATTCAAATTGTAGACAGAGGCCTTAAATTGGTATTCTAAGATGATCTTGATGGATTTTTATTGCATATTTTTAGATCCTATGCCATTTATTTTCAAATTATATGTATGTATCTGCTAGTACATCAAGTCGAGATTACAATGATAAGAAGAGATGGTTTATTGAAATCTCGTCAACCAATGCTGGAATATTTTCCAAAAGATAGAGATGAATTTTCTTCATGTGGTGAAGGTGATATTTCATAAAAAATGGAAGCAAGTTGTTGTTCTGGTTTGGATAGAAGGTTATTCAGTGTATAGTTGCACAAAACTCTAGAGAATAATAGGTATATCATCCCATTAGAAAAGAGAAATGCCGATTTTTGTTTCTAAGTAGTCAATTATAAGTCTACATTCCATCAAATGTAATATGTCACCATTATGGGCTCTGGAAGGTCTACATTTCATCAAATCCAAGAATATTTATTCAATGGTTATCAAGATGGATCTTCTTAAATCCAATGAGAAGGCCAACTGGATGTATTTGAGAATGACGATGATTCATTTGGGTTTCTGATTTCACTTTGTAAATTGAGTAATGAATTGTGTTTCCTCTATATGTTTCATAGTGAAAATGGAGTTTTTGTTTGGAATCTTATGTTTCCCAAGGATGTTTTGTGTGCTTCTTGTATGCAGACAATTATATAATGTTAGCGGCTAAAGGAATGATGTTGTCTTCAACACATCCAAATTTGGTGAGGATGATTCTGAAGCCCTTATATCAGATTTGTGACATATGCATGATCCTATAGTTATGTGAAATAAATATATGATGCTTGTTTAAGTGTCTCGAAGAAAATTTGAAGACGAATGCAACCAACAAGATCATAAATGGAAGGCACTGGAATAAACTCAGAAACAAAGGCATATTTATCTTCAAACAGTTGTTGGTGAGCCTCAAACCTTTACTACTGAAACAAAGGCATATTTATTTTACCTTGGGCCACATATTTGAGTTTAGATTTACAGTATGTTCGTATGTTCCCTCCTGTGTATGTCACCATACACTTTCATAGCTCTGAAACACATCCCAACATTATGTTCATATTCATCCTCTCATTCCTTCCCATGATTCTATCTTCTAAAATGGCCTTCATGAAAACGACAACACCATTTTCAAGGGAAGCATTTGTCACTAGAAAAATGCATACACTAATGATACAAATAATACGCATGGAATTCTTATTGTCATCTTCAGTTAATCATCCATTGACCAACAATGATATCGATCAACGTGATCTATTTTCTTTCAAGCAAGCATTCATATATGATCCATACAATAAATTACAAAATTGGAATACATGTATCAGCTTATGTAAGTAGACAGGAGTTGAGTGTATTTCATGGAACCAGAGAGTGGTTGGTGTCAATATTTCAGGTATGAATATACAATCTCCTTTCTCTCCTTTTCTTGCCAATGTTTCTTTCCTTGAGGTACTTGATATTTCAAACAATCATTTTCATGGTCATATTCCGATAGAGTTGGGAGGCCTTGTTGGCCTAAGAGAGCTCTGGCTTGATAGCAATGAATTGAAAGGTCCTATTCCAACTACTATAGGTGGGTGCTCCAATCTAACAGTCATGTCTTTGTCTCAGAACCATTTGGGTGGAATAATTCTCAGAGAATTGGGAATGCTCACAAAATTGAAAATGCTTGATCTAGGATTAAACAATCTCACAGGTACCATACCCTCAGTTTTAGGGCACCTCTCTTCTTTGGTTGATATCATTTTAGGTGAGAACAATCTGCATGGAACCATTCCTCATTCACTCTCCAATTGCACTTTACTCAAATGGATGGTCTTGAACGAGAACAAACCAAGTGGACCAATTCCATCAGAGTTTGGTGCCAAACTTGTCCATCTCCAGGAATTACATCTATGGGTTAATAAACTAATAGGAAACATACCCAATTCTCTTACCAACTGTTCCCAACTCAAGCTACTCTTTCTCAATGAAAATTGGTTAATTGGAATAGTGCTGAAAGATCTTGGAAAATTGGCCCATCTTGAAAGCCTTTGTTTACATGGAAACCAACTTCTTAGCACTCCCACTTTGCCCTTTCTGACTGCATTAACCAATTTCTCCAACCTCCAGCTACTATAGCAATGAATTTTAAGGTCCCATTCCAGCTACTATAGGTGGGTGCTCCAATCTAACAGTCYTGYCTTTGACTCAGAACCATTTGGGTGGAAGCATTCCTAGAGATTTGGGTATGCTCACAAAATTGAAAATGCTTGACCTAGGAGTAAACAATCTCACAGGAACCGTACCCTCAATTTTAGGGCAACCTCACTTTACTAGATTTATCAAACAACAATATACATGGAAGGATACCTCACGAAATTGGCAACTTGACAAGCTTGATATATCTCGAACTGGATGACAATCTCCTAAGTGGCAATATTCCATTATAATTGAGCATGCTCCATAGGTTGGAAAGATTGTGCCTACGGAACAATAAGTTGGAGCATTACAACTGAGATTTCTCATCTAACAAATCTAGGAAGCATGTCATTTTTCCAAAATATTGCCCAGAAAGATGGGTTAAAAACTCATAAAAGTTTCTTAAAACTTAGAAGACGTTTGTATATCGCATAAAAACAATTTTTTTGCGATGCAATGTATTGCACCTAAATATTTTTGGGGCAATACACTGCAAAGGAGGAACATAGATTATTTACTTAGAAAAAATTTCAAAAAATTATGTATGGAATGAAAATATTTTTTTTGCAATACAATGTGTATCACATGAAAATATTTTTCATGCTACACAATATTTGTATCAAGGAAGTAGACCCGAGACTTGGAAAAAAAATGAATCTTTTTTAGAAGGATTGCATATCATGCAAAAAGAATTTTTGTTCTAGTGTGGTGTATCACACCAAGATAATTTTGGTGCGATACACTACACAAGAAGAAAGT
>JASDQU010418397.1:0-10238 GCA_032191745.1 Picea mariana
TCTACTACACAGTTTCGTCCTTCTCAGGCTCCTCCACTACCACCACGTGGAGGCACACGCGGCAATCGTGTTGGTGGAAGGAGGATGGGATAGTTGTTTGATGTTTCTCTCTTTTCATTACTTTACATGTCAGTCTATAGATGATAGATTCATAGCATTTAGCAACTAGACTCTAAAGTCTAGTTTTGGACCTTGAGATCTTCATAATTCAGTGCAGATGGCCTATTTTGTAATCATAACTATTTGGTCATGACTCATGTTATTGTTGACAGTTGCTAGATGACTATTTCATTCCATAACTTAATGGTCTACTTTCTATTATATGGCTTAAAAATTTGTATGTTGGTTTGTAAGTTTGTAATTGCTAGATTCTAGATGGTTGATGCTCAAATGATGCCATTTTAATGTTACAATGTACAAATATGCATGTTTTCATACATTCTGCAACTAATTTGTCTTTCTGCATGTTTTTTTAATATAAACGCAATATATATAAAAATTTATATATATATATATATATATAATAGACGCTTCTGGGACGCTTCGCTTCCGAAGATTTTTTGAAAATGACGCTCCCGACGCTTTGCTTCCTAAAAACACTCCCACTTCGCTTTGCGCTCTAGCAACATTGGACCAGACTTTCATCATCGTGAAAACTTTTCCTACACCTAAAACCCCAAAAAATAGAAATCAACCTGTTGGTGCACGAACTGAACTAGGTGTGAAAATTTTTCCTACACCTAAAACCCCAAAAACTAGAAAATCAACCTGTTGGTGCATGAACTGAACCAGGTGTGATGTCAATGATGCAATGTCCACGTATGGAACTCTGCCTAATCTAGAACTCTGATACTCAATAATCTGCATGCAATGAGATTAGATTGCCCAAACAGCTAACTCATCAATCTCTCTAGTCCAATGAAGATATCCCCTTGTATGTCAAAGCAGTGCAGACCAGTCAAGGAACTCATACCTTACCTGCTTCCCACTTTTTTAAATGGTAAGTACTATGTTTTCAACAAGCTGAAAGCTTAACTCCATGGCAATAATGAATAAGTGAATAGGCAGTGTTATATCGTGTCTTACAGACACAACTATCCTAAGAGCTACGACACTAAACTATAATTAACATAAATAATATAATCAGAAACATCACAAGACCCCTTGCCTCCTGGGGCACAGGGTCATATGTTAGCCTCCCTAACTTTCATAGGAAGAGGATCTCCAAGTAATCTTTATGTCTATTTGTTGCAACTCAGTGCATATTTGAAGTAATATAAGATGCCTTCTCATAAAAATAGAAGTCAACATTTGAAAAAATTAATATCCAAAATTGCTTGTAAAATATAAAATATGATATTTTCTAAAACTCTCTCATAAATTTTGACTCTGGGTCCAACATACTATTTCATAGGATCATTGGCCAAGCATCTTCACAACTCCTAGAGGACACACTCCCAAGAATATGATGTTAATTAAAGCAAGAAAATATGTGAAAGCGATGTGCTTTGCTATGCAAGGAGTTATCTCATGCAAACACATAAAGCCACCTTCTCCAAACAAAGTTGCAAAAAGAGATTCAAAATGCAGCGATGAACCACAAGGACAACCTCCATTCTCCAATGGATAGAGCAGTGCAATCACATTTGACTGCAATCAAATCCTTTTTTGACTAAACTACCTTAAATTAGGGGCATAATCATATAACGTTGAGGAAAATTTTGCTTAAATAGGGTCCAATTAAAACAAAGATGTCCAAAGACTAAAGGAATGTAACTACGAATCTAGCTAGACTAAGGCTACTACGTTTTCATCTTCTTTTATCACTGGATGAAGACCTTTTGTCACATACCCTTTTTAACAAATACAAGCAACTTTCCATACATAAGAGAAACATTTTTGTACATGTTCTACAAAAGATATTACCTGAAGAATTGTGACAACTGCCAGAATGCGTATTGCCCATTTCACAAACTGGGCTGTACCAAAATCAACACCACCATCTTCGGAAAGAACAAATTTCCTCACTCCCCAAAATCCAAACCATGCACCCGTAAGTACAATTCCTACTGTAACAAAGACAGCCACCTGCAAACATTAAAATTGCATTAACCAAAAATACTAATGATGTTAAAATATTTGCACAGGATATTAATTTGACATAAAGACAGCTGAAATATTTCACAAAAAACAGAAAGAGATAAAAGCAGACTTTTGAGTTGTGCAAATTAATCACATAGTAAACACAATAAGAATTCACAAAAAAATTAATGCAAATGCTATCCATTCAACTGAGAGTGCTCTAGTCACAAGATAACTATCTTCTTTATTACCAGAAAAAAAAAAACAGTACAGATGCCACACTCACATATAGTTCTTAATATCAGTATATACATGTGTTTTGCACAATAACATCCCCAAGGTTTCCAGCCAAAGGTGGGTGACAGTACACATTTCCATGTCCCTTGATGTCCCTAAGACATCCCTTGGCAACAAGTTCATAAATAAATATATGTATAAAGGAAAGGCACTTGTCATCGTTATATATTATTCTTATATAAATAATATACATACATAATATCAGTGTTTTTAAACTCCACTGACTCGAACTCGGACTCGGACTCGGCCGAGTTGATCACAAACCAAGTCAACTCGGCCCTCTACTCAGTTCGGGGACCGGTTTGGTACCGAACTGGTCCAACTCAACCCAGTTGGTCCTCAACCTCACCACAACATAGTTTTGAAGGAAAAGTTTTTTTTTTTTTTAAATCCTACCTAAACCCTAAATCCTAGCACCTTAAACCCTAAAAACAAACTTGGGGTGGATTGGTTTGGATTTGTCTCAACTAGTAGGAGTAGGCGTAGCACCAAGCATGGCACATGCAAGCACTAGCCATGCAGCTCGTGCTTCTCTACTACTGCAGTTGCAGATGTCCCTGAGGAGTTTGATGAGTCCAAAGACTCTAAGCCAGAGGATGATCTTGTAACTCATGCCGAAAATCTCATTTCTAGCAACGGTGATGAGTTTGATGATTGATCATATTAATCAGTGATTTGCAGTAGACCAATAGCTTGTAGCATGATTTTTGGACTCGAGAGACCATTGAGAGCCTAAGTGATTATGTATTGTTTTCTGATATGTATTGCACTCGATGCGATTTTGATATATGCACCATTACATGGTATATACATGAGCAGACTCTGCATATTTATTATTTTGTCTTTGATGGTATGGAATCATGGTTTGAAATCTTTAAAATATATTCTTTTATTAAAATTTTAATATTTTATGTATTTTTTAGTTAACCAAGTCATTAAATTTAAACCGGTCCAAGTCATGGCCGAGTCCAAGTTGACCCTCGACCGATTTCAAGGCCGATTCCGAGTTTTAAAACATCGCATTATATACAAATATATATATATATATATATATATATATTATATATATATATATATAATGCCCAAGGAAAACCTCACATGAAAACCCAAGGGATGCTTCCCCACATTCGTAGATGGCATCCCAAGTAAATCCATCCGCATAGACTAGTTCACCTCACCCAGGGAGAGTCTAACCAAGCACTTGTCGACACAAAACTAATCCAATGCCCTGCAACATTAGGAACAACTAGTTGAGCTAACCCCCTAGGATATATATAATACACTATATTTAATACTATAAATATCAATATTCTATATATTATTGTATATATGTTGTGAATATATACTTGCCTTGGCAAGGTCAAATGGTGGTCAAGAAGGTTGATGGCCTAGAGAGGTCCCCTCCATTGCACTCAAGAGGGGATCTATCTAGCATCTTCCATTGAGGGGATTGCACATCATAATTTGTGGCTATGGTGCATCACATTTACATGGCCTCCTCTTTTAAAGGAAAAATATGTTGTGGATATTGATACATATTAAACATTAATATTATAAAATATTCATATATTATTCATATAAAACTGAACATAATATTAAATATTACTTTTTTACTATTTTTAAGGTTGATGAGCTAGCCTAAGTGGTTGAATGTTGTGAATTACAAGCAGGAGGTCTCAGGGTCAAGTCCTCAAGTTGGCTGCCTTTTTTCTATACTTGATATTGTGGGCCTCACTCGATGTCCCTATCGAACCAAGCACACTGAGTTTACACCACTCGCTTTACGTTGGGTACCATCCTCGGAATGAGGGAAAGTACAGAACAAATTCATAAGGATCTATATTCCAAGGGAAAAAATTACATTTTGCCTTTTTAACATTATTTTGGGTTGTTGTCCCCTGAAATTTGGGGGATCTCTCATCACCCTTAAAACACGCCCTCATCCCTAAACCACTTTGAAACATTGGTAGAAACTACTATCCACAATTCAACTTTGAAGACCAAGAAAATGTCTTGAGCAAAGGAAGAGTAATCATAGTTACACACTCTCATGGTTAGTCGCCTTAAATAGATCAATAGCTTACACATTTTGTTTAACTATATAAAATGTTTGAATTAACAACTTAAACATTAAAGAGAAACCTAAAGGCAACGATTAAAAGGGCATAGTTGTTAGAGTTATAGATGTAATCTTCACATGTGGCCACGACACACTCATATGTATCATTAATGTATTTGTAATCATGGCCAAGGCAATCCTTTGAACATTTATTCCCGTTTATTGTAATACTATGGATTGGTTAAGGCCAACCTACTTAAACATATACATGTATGCTCATTAACCCCTCTATATAATTGAATAATTGAATAGGATATAGATAGGTTGATCTGTGATTGATACAATGCCATCTGACAATATACTTATACGCATTAACTAGTCACAATGGTGAACGATCATGTCCCCTAGTTCATTAACCCCTCATATACATGTACGCTCATTAATCCCTCTTGCAGGTAGTGGTTGAAATGAACAATAGTTCATTTACTGAGGAAAATCCAACATAAGAAGGACAACATGCTGAAATCCAAAGAGGATAATAATTATATAATTGAATAATTGAATAAGATATCAATAGGTTGATAAGTGATTGATACAATGCCATCTAATGGTTTACTTATAAGCATTAACTAGTCACAATGGTGAACGGACATGTCTCTTAGTTAGATCATGTCCCTTAGCTATAATATGTCTATTGGTTAATCTAATTATTATTAGTATTTATTATCTTTATTATTTTAATGTTTATTTATATCTTTTATATAATTTGTGTTCATTGCATTGCCTATCCCTTCAAGATGCTTTGTCCTCAAAGCATTTTGTGGAAAAGCTTTATGTCTTTGTTGTGGCTAGTAATGACTTCTCATGATTATCTATTCTTGAGACTATGATGGTCAATGATACAAAACAATATGAGTTACAAAGCATTGAGCAAAACCGTCTAATTATGAAAAGTTCAAACCACCCTAATTCATTTTTCTATAGAATTGAGTGGCAAAGACTTCTGTGATTTGGGGAATGATAAGATTCCACACTTGAACTTATTTTCAATATAATAGCATCTTCACTTAATTTCTCATTTCAATTTCATCTTTGATTAGCTCATTGAATAATACGATGACTTTATAATTTTGATGATGATAAGGCATCCTTGTATCTTGTGTCTTGTTTTCGGAACCTTTGTATTTGGATACTTCTAGTGATTTATTGGTTAATAAGACTTTGATTGCATATGTATTGGTTCCTTTCTCCATGGTCAAGATTTCTACATCTCATGACTTCTCTATCCGTCATTGTTTCTTTATCGATCATTGATTCCTTGCTGGTAAGTTGTTCTAACTTTTCATGTTGTGACTTCTTCTCATTCTTCAACTTCTTGATTTGAGCAACCAAACTTGATTGTGGTTTTTTAAATGACATTTTCATCATCTTTCTCTAATAACTCCTTGTCAAATTTCTTCTTGAGACCTTGAAGTTGATGTTGTGATACTTTCTCATTTTGTTGAGCTTTTGCTAGATCAACCTCTAGTTTCTTAATTTGCAACTTAATTTTATGCATTTGCGTGTTACATAAATATTCCCATGCACTATAGAATCTTTGGCAATTGTCGAAAAGGATATTTTTACTTTTAAAGGTTGACAAATACTCAAACTCCCTTCCACAAAAAGGATATTTAATCCAAACCGTTGGATCATTTATGGAATTCATAATTATTTATGTGAGTATCACCATGTTTGCTATATAGATACTCCTTTAATATTAAATCGACTTTACAAAATGGTCCTTGTACAAGTAATATGGATTTGAGGTCTTAAATTCTCTCGCTCTTTTTCTTTTTCTTTTTCTTTTTTTAAATTGAATTTGGAAACTCTTTTTTACCTTGATTTGATGTGTCTTTATTTCTCAAAATACTCTTTTAATCCACCTTTACTTTAATACCTCGACTTGAAAACTACCAGTTTTAGTGGACTTCATACCTTTTAATATGTTTGAATTATGTTTTTCAAAAATTTAACTTATGATTCTTTGCATTGATATCACCACAACTATAGAGTCTCCTTTTAATTAATGCTCTTGAATTTTAAATTAGGATTCCTTTTAACACACGCTTTTAACACTTCATTATAACACCCAAGGCTAAGGGATTTTAATTCCTATCGTTTTCTTTTATATTTTGGTTGTGTAGTAAATGCCTCCATTGGTTAGTTTTTGACTAAAGGTTACCCCAATTTTTAATAATTCTTCTATTTTTTTTCAATCAACCAACAAGATTCTCTTCGAAATGCAGAACTTTACAACAAGCGCCCCTTGATCATTGAATTGTTTGTGCAATTAATATTTTCTAATATATTTACCAATCTTTTGGTGACCAATTCGAAATTTATGTGATATGCAAGTATCGAACGGCCATACCAAAACGGTAGATATATACCATAAAAAATAAAAATAAAAACCCAAGGATTATCATTTTAGCAAATGGAGTTTGAGAATCACTAGAGGCGTAACAACCCGATGTTACATTTATCATTATCACGAATTTATCGCCAAGGGTCCAGAATATAACTTATCAACAATATCGAGGAAAATATCGAAAAGTATAAGAAATTATCAAGAAACCTGAACAAATACAAAAATAATCACTTCTTCATTTTTTTAAACATCTAGAGCAACAACAACATCAAACAAACACATTGCTACATAAATATGAAAATAAAATTGATCAATGAGATGTATAAGATGTCAAGTTGTACATTACACATCGATACTGAAATATGATATCAATCTTGAGTCATAAGCCCTGACAAGACGATACAAAATCACATGAAAACAAAAATAAATGTATCTCATGAGATGAATCATGGCAATGAAAAGAACAGATTTCTTCTTGTTTGCTTGATGGAAAATGGTCACAGTATCCTCAAAGCTCAATCCCCTAATTTCTGCATAAAAGACCAAGAAACTGGTTATAAGGTGATATTAACGCAGACAAGGCGGTAATTTCCATATTATGGCGATAATTTCCATATTATAATGATGATTTCAAATTATCACGATAATTTCAAAACCTCAAATTATCGCGACCAATACAGGCGATAATATTGCCAGGTCAGATTTTGGCGATATTATCGCCATAAGTGTAACACTAAAACAAACTATTCGTTCAATTATTTTGTTGCAAATTAACAATTATGAATCCCTTTAATTTCATTCTCACAGAGTTATTATTTATGATGTTCTCGAGTGTAGTTTTGGGAGATTCCACACAACAATGCAACGTGAGAGTGGTGCTATGGATCTTTTCCTTATATCCTATTGTAAGGAAATTTAAAAAAAAAATGAAATAATGTCCATGTGAATTTTTGAGTTGACAAGCCCTTTGATTCTTCTCCAAGGGCTTTGTTATCACAGGATTTGTACTTGTGCAAAGCCCACCACAAGATCCCCAATTCTTGTGTAACTATGGAAGAAACTACCGTTGTCACCTAAGTAGGATCTTCCCTCGTTTTAGTGATGGAGGAGGTCCACCACAAGGGCGACTTCCCTGGTGACCTCAAGGGATCGAATAGCAAGTTTGATAGCCAAGCCTACTGCCCCCTATCTTGATCAATTGTTAGTTGGTCTAGGTCTACGAAGGAGAAAGAGATTGTAAGGTGATTGGTGTACCTGCCCGGAACAACAACCCCGAGCAGATTCCATGCGTGAGTTCTTGTGCCATGCAAGAACTTTTCCTTCAGAGAAAATAACCTTGTAAGCCTTTATCCTCTAAAGCAAAAATTGAGACAAGGTTCCTTTTCATCCCAGGTGCATACAGTACCTCACTTAATTGAAGTGGTATGTCAGAATCTAGTTGGAAGGAAGAAGATCCAACTCCTTTCACAGTATATCTAGCATTATCACCAAGTACAACATGCAAACGAGACTCTTTCTCTACAAGATCTGTAAGATGTTCTCTATATCCAGTCATGTGTCTAGAAGCACCACTGTCAATCAACTAAATATCACTATCAGTAGGAACTGTACCTGAGAGTGTTGAAATGAAGATGAACGCATCATCATTTACTTCTTCATCCCTCTGTGGTGGTTCTGAATCAACATCGGTAGTGGAGGCATGTTGTCTTCCTTTCTTCCTGGTAGGACAATTTCTCGCAATGTGTCCATACTTGTCACATCTAAAACATTGAATATTTGATATGTCTTTTCTTTGTTCATGACCTGGAGCTGTTGAAATTTTCTTGTCCTTGAATGCTTTGCTGAAACTTCTTCTTTTTCTTCTGCCTCTCTTTGCATGAGAAGCAAGGGCTTGATTGTCATTAATCATTATGATGGTTGTCTTGCACACCTCTGGCTATAAGTCTGGTTTCTTCCTAAGTGCAGTCTGCCCATAGAGGATCAAACTAAGGTAAGTCTGCTCTTCCGCTAATACTTTGAATGAATGGTTCCCAATGGCTTGGAAGAGCATTGAGAGTAATCATGACAAGCTCTTTGTCTATATGGTTTCTCCAATGGCACCTAACAGATCTCTGATCTCTGAAATCTTCATGAAGAAGGTAGCAATGGTGTCATCTTTCGTCATCTTGAGATTTTGAAGCTTGTGTTTCAATGTAAGAGCTCTATTAGTGTTGTTGCTCTCAAACATCTTCTTCAACGCACCATACATTAGATAAGTTGTCTTCAAGGTAGAAATGTGAGATAGTAGATGATCTCTCACTGAGTAGATGATTATCTTCCTAGCTTTGACATCATTTGTCTTCCATTTAGCCTTCTCTTCATCGGTTGTTGCTGGTAGAGTTCCTTCTATCAACTTCAATAGGTCACTCTCTTCTAGAGTGATGTGAAATCTTGACTTCCAGGAGCTGAAGTTGCTTGATCCATCAAGCCTATCTTCCACCAAGGTTTTGTTCCTCATGGCTTGTAGATTCTTCACAAACCCTAACGGCTAGGCTAGAAACCCTAGCTGCAGAAAACCTGATGGCTAGGCTAGGCTAGAATGTTAGAATATGAAGGATGTGTGCTCGTTTTACCATTGACAATACCCTTGTCACCCAACCATAGGCCGAAGCCACCCTCCGAGCACCTTAACCTTGACAGAGAATCATTCTGAAAGCAAACCCTAGGCTAGATAGCCATACAAAGGGTAGCGCACCTTTCCCCAGGGATAGCGCATCAACAAGAGCTGATCAGATAGTCCAAACCCTAGACAAGAGATAGTCCAAGCCAAAATGTAACTGCTAGCTGCAGCAGCTGCACGAACAGCTCTCCTCCAAACCTGCGCACAAGACTGCAACTGCATTGCGCAGAACTGGCTCTCTGCAACTACTGAGATGTGTCAAATGAGAGACTAGTGCCCTGTATTTATAGTGGTTCTGGCAGATTTACTGGGGCCGACTTCTCCTTCTGGGTTCCTATCTGTTCAGTATATTATTATTATTTATGGCCGACTTCTTCTCTTGGAGGCTAATAGCCTAATATAAATTATCTTCTTGAGCCGACAAGTCTTCTAGGGTTATTAGCCAACTCATTAGGGTTTCTTCTTACTTCCCGGAGTATTCTATTCTCGTCAAGTTCACACATGGAGGTAAATACCTCCCGTAGCTACCATAATATCAACACTCCCTCCTAGCTAGGGAGGTATTACAAGTAATGGTCTTGAGCACAAAAACATACCATTCACCCGATAGCATCAACATAGTTGTATAGACTAGATCCTAACTAGATCATGAGCACCATCATCATCATCAGTGTCATTAGTTGCATCATCTCTCGAAACCATACTCTTATCTAAGTAATCAGACATGATGC